>LZPO01044502.1:161947-175306 GCA_001675575.1 Neotoma lepida | reverse complement strand
GAAGGAAGGAAGGAAGGAAGGAAGGAAGGAAGGAAGGAAGGAAGGAAGGAAGGAAGAGAAATATTTTATACTTCAAAGATACCTTCAGAAGATAAAAAGACAACACAAATTATATTAAAAACCTACAAATCATATAAATGGTCTAGGATTATGTCAATAATATATAAATAATAATTATAAATCAATACTTTTAAATAACCCACATAAAAATGAGCAGTGTCTGTGATGGTTGGTATTGTCAATTTGATAGAATCTAGAAGATGGGAGACAGGCTTCTAGGCACACCTGTGGGGAATTACCTTGAGTACATTAATTGAGGTAGGAAAACATACCCAGTGTTGATGATACAACTCTTGAATCGGGATCCTGGATTATTTAAACAAATTATCCAATCAATAAATGGTTTAACTGAATAGACAATTCTCAAAACAATTACGCATGACCAATAAATACTTGTGAAGGTTTTCAACATCCTTAGCCATCAGAGAAACAAAGTAAAACTTCTCCAAGAAATCAGAATGGCTTTCATCAAGAAAACAAATGCTGGATGTAAGGGAAAAGGAACCCTTATCCTGCTGGTGGGAATGAGAGCATGTGCAGCACTGTGAAGATCAGGGTGGAAAACAGAATTACTTGTATATATATATTTTTTTTGCTGCTGCA
Organism: Neotoma lepida; assembly: GCA_001675575.1. Classification (NCBI taxonomy): domain Eukaryota; kingdom Metazoa; phylum Chordata; class Mammalia; order Rodentia; family Cricetidae; genus Neotoma; species Neotoma lepida. Next base: position 174,643 of record LZPO01044502.1, on the reverse strand, counting down.
CTTTTGACAATAGTCAAGAAATGTAGTCATCAGAGATGAACAGATAAAGAAACTGTCATATATGCACAATGGAAATTCAGTCAGCCATGAAGAGAAATGAAATAATTTCATTTGTGGGAAAATGGATGTTAAGCAAAGTCAGCCAGACTAAGAAAGGCAAATATTGCATGTTTTCTCTTATATACAGGACCCAAATTTAAAAGTGCGTGTGTGTGTGTGTGTGTATGTGCGTGCGTGTGTGTGTGTAAACCACAAAGGAGATTATGAGAGGGGAGGAAAATATATTAATTGGGAAGAGAAAATAACAGAATATGTGTGACATGAAAGCAGAAAAAGGAGTAAAGAGTGGGAGCCAGCCAGAGGGACCTGGAGACATTATACTTTCAAACAAAGTATAATGGAAAATATTTATTAAAATGCCATAATGAAATTTTGTATACTGACATAAAAATCAATTTTAAGATTATATTAGAAAAATACATAGATAAGAATCACCAAAAACCCTATGAAAAGATGTTCAACATCCATCAAACTCAGGATAATGCAAACCAAAACTACTGTCTAGCTAAACACTATACACAGTTGATATCGTAACAAGGATTGTCAATGATGAAGGGCAATGGGCACTCTCAAGCGGGACCTCAAACAGGAAGCATGGGGAAATGCTGTTTGCTGCTTCCTGGTTCACTCTGACTTGCTCACTTTTCTTTTCTTCTTTTTTTTAATAGATGGTAGCTATTTTTTTCAATTTTTTAAATTATTATTATTAATTAATTTTTATTTATTTTACATACTGACCACAGTTTCCCCTCCCTCCTCTCCTCCCATTCTGTTTTCTTAAACAATCCTGCCACAACTTTTCTAGATGAGGGACCCTGACCTATAAGTATAAGCCAAATAAGCCCTTTGCTCCCCTAGTGGTATTTGGTCAGAGTCAATCTTCACAGCAACAGAAAAGTGATTATAACAAGCCTTTTATGAATGTAAAGGCCAATTGATTTTATACATTAGTTAGATTGTACTTACATGAATAAATCCTTTCTAAAAGAGCCAATATTTCTTCTACTGCTAGCAATGGACAATTAGAAATGACAGAATAAAGANAATGAAAGCACAGAGAAAGTAAACTTTCCAAATATTAGGAAGGGGAGAAATAATAAATTCAAAAGAAAAGGAAGCTGAATTTGTAGAAGATTGTGTGTGAATAGAAAATTTAAGTCAACAGTAGACTCTTTTTTTCACAATGAAAGCTGTCTTTTACTAAAATAGACAGAGCAGGAGGTTTTTTGCTTAGCTTAGATGTCCTCAAAAAAATTTTAAGACTGAAGGACACATTGATATTCTAACTTGCCAGGAATATTAGTCAGAAAATAAAGTCCAGCTTTTGCTAGTTCTTTTTGTTTGTTGTTTTTTATTTATTCTCCTCTCATACATTACGTCCAGANCACAATTTGCCCTCCCTACACTTCTCTCAGTCCCCTCCCTTCTCCCCCAGTTCCACTCCTCCACCTTTTCCTTCAAAACAGAGCAGGCCTCCAAGGGCCTGAACACAGCATAACAAGTTACAATGAGACTAGGCATGAACTGGGGGATGAAATCAATAAAATAGAAACAAATAGAACAATATAAAGAAGCAACAAAATAAAGAGTTAATTCTTTGAGAAAATCAATAAGATGAACAAACTCCTACCCAAACTAATTAAAANGCAGAGAGAGAGTATCCAAATTAACAAAATCAGAAATGAAAAGGGACATAACAACAGACACCAAGGAAATCGTAAGAATCAATAGGACATACTTTAAAAGCAGGTGTTCCACAAAATTGGAAAATCTAAAAGAAATGGATAATTATCTCAATAGATATTAAGTACCAAAGTTAAATCAAGACAAGATAAGCAATTTAAATATACCTGTAACCCCCAAGGAAAGAGAAGCAGTCATTAAAAGTCTCCTAATAAAAAAAAAATACAGGACTAGATGATTTTAGTACACAATTCTACCAGACTTTCAACTACAANCCAATACTCCTCAAACTATTCCACAAAACAGAAACAGAAGGAACATCACCAAATTCATTTTATGAGTCCACAGTCACTCTGACACCCAAACCACACAAAGATTCAACAAAGAGAATTACAGACCAATTTCCCTCAGGAACATATGTGTAAAAATACTCAATAAAATATACACAAGCTGAATCCAAGAACACATCAAAAGATCATNCACCATGATCAAGNAGGTTTCATCTAAGAGATGCAGGGAAGATTCAACACACNAAAATCAGTAAATATAATCCAAGATATAAACAAAATGAAAAAAGAAAAATATGATCATCTCATTAGATGCTAAAAAAGCCTTTGACAAAATCCAACACCCCTTCATGACAAAAGTCTTGATGAGATTAGTGATAAAAGGGACATGCCTAAACTTAATGAAGGCAATTTAAGCAAGCCTATGGCCAACTTCAAATTAAATATAGAGAAACTCAAAGCAATTTCACTAAAATCAAAGAACAAGACAATGTTGTCCACCCTCTCCTTAGCTATTCAATATAGCACTGGAAGTTCTAGCTAGANCAATAAGAAAACTGAAGGAGACAAGGGGATAAAAACTGGAAAGGAAGAAGTCAAAGTATTGTTATTTATGGATGATATGATAGTATACATAAGCAATCCAAAAAANTCTACAAGAGAACTCCTACATCTGATAAACACCTTCAGTAATGTGCCTGATATTTGATTAACTCAAAAAATCAGTAGCCCTCCTATATACAAATGATAAATGGGCTGAGAAAGAAAACAGGGAAATGAAACCTTTCACAATAGCCACAAATAATATAAAATATCTTGGTGTAACTCTAACCCAACAAGTAAGAGATTTGTATGACAAAAACTTCATGTCTTTGAAGAAGGAAATTGAANAAGATGAAAAGATCTCCCATGCTGATGGATTGGTAGGATTAACATAGTAAAAACAGCCATCCTACCAAAAGCAATCTACAGATTCAACAGAATCCCTATCCAAATTCCAACACAATTCTTTAAAGACCTTGGAAGGAAAAAAAAAAAGCGTAGCTAAAAACAATCCTGTTTTTACAATAATAGAACTTCCAGGCGTATCTCAATTCCTGATTTCAAGATGTACTACAGAACTGTAATAATGAAAATAGCTTGGTATTGGCATAAAAACAAACACACTGATCAATACAGTTGAATTAAAGACCAAGGCTTAAATCCACACACCTATGGACAACTGATTTTTTTTTTTATAAAGAAGCCAGAAATGCACAATGGAAAATAGAAAACGTCTTCAAAAAATGGGGTTGCTCTAACTGATGTCTGCATGTAGAATAATGCAAATTGATTTGTATCTATCACCCTGAACAAAACTCAAGTCCAAGTGNATCAAAGACCTATACATAAAATCAGATACACTGAACCTGATAGAAGAGAAAGTGGGAAGTAATCTTGAATGCATTGGCACAACAGACAACTTCTTGAACAGAACACTGATAGCACAGGCATTAAAATCACCAATTAATAAATAGGACTTCATGAAACTGAAAAGCTTATGTAAGGCAAAGGATACCATCAATACAACAAAATGGCAGCCTGTATACCAAATGGGAAAAGATTTTCACTAACTCTACATCTGACAGAGGGCTAATATCCAAAACATATAAAGAACTCAAGAAACTAGACATCAACAAGCCAAATAGTCTAATTAAAAACTGAGGTCCAAATCTAAACAGGGAATTCTCAATAGAAGAATCTCAAATGGCTGAAAAACACTTAAGGAGATGTTCTACATCCTTAGCCATCAGGGAAATACAAATCAAAACTACTTTCAGATTCCATCTTACACCTGTCAGAATGGCTAAGATCAAAAACACAATTGATATCTCATGCTNATGAGGATGTGGAGCAAGAGGAACTCTCCTCCATTGCTGGTGGGAGTGCCAACTTGTACAGCCCCTATGGAACAGTGTGGTGATTCCTCACAAAGCTGGGAATCTATCCAACTCAGGATCCAGCTGTATCACTCTTACACATATACCCAAAGGATGTTTCATCCTACCACAGAGACACTTGCCCAATNATGTTCATTGCTACTTTATTCATAATAGCCACCATGGAAAGCAATATGGTAGTTCCAATCTACCTCTTTTGATTAATTTTGGTTTGATATCTATTTTGTTAGATATTAAAATGGCCTCACCAGCTTGCATTTTAGGTCCATTTTCTTGGAATATCTTTTTCCANNCCTTTACTCTGAGATAATATCTATCTTTGATGTTGAGGTATTTCTTGGATTTAGCAGAAAGATGGATCCTGTTTTCGCATCCATTCTGTTAGTCTGTGTCTTTCTATTGGGCATTGAACCCATTGATATTTAGACCTATCAATGACCAATGACTGATAATTCCTGTTATTTTATTGTTTTTGTTGTTTATTATGGTGGTGGTGGTGGTGGTGTGTGTGTGTGTGTGTGTGTGTGTGTGTGTGTGTCCCTACTTTTGGTTTTACTGGTGTGAGATTATTTATTTCCTATGTTTTCATTGGTGTAGTTAACCCCCTTGTGTTAGAGTTTTCCTTCTAGTATCTTCTGTACGGCTGGATTTGTAGATAGATATTGTTTGAATTTGACTTTATCATGGAATATTGTTTTCTCCATCTATGGTGATTGAAAGTTTTGCTGGGTATAGTAGTCTGGGCCGGCATCNGTGGTCTCTTAGAGTCTACAAGACATCTGTCTAGGCCCATCTGGCTTTTAGAGTCTCCATTGAGAAGTCAAATGTAATTCTAATAAGTCTACCTTTATATGTTACTTGCTTTTTTTCCCTTATAGCTTTTAATATTTGTTTTTTGTTCTGTATGTTTAGTGTTTTGATTATTTTGTGGCAAGGGAACTTTTTTTTCTAGTCCAGTCTATTTGGTGTTCTGCATGCTTCTTGTACCTTTATTGGAAGTTCCTTCTTTAGGTTAGGAAATTTTTCTCCTATGATCCTGTTGAAATATTTTCTGAGCCTTTGGGCTGAGATTCTTTTTCTTCTTCTATTCCTATTATTCTTAAGTTTGGTCTATTCATGGTATCTCAAATTTCTCTAATGTTTTGTGTCAGGAATTTTTTTTTTAGATTGAACATTTTCTTTGAAGTAGCTATATCTTGTATCTTAAAAACCTGAGATTTTTTTTCTTCCAGCTCTTGTATTCTGTTGGTGATGCTTGCATATGTAGTTCCTGTTTGCTTACCTAGATTTTTCATCTCTAGAATTCCCTGAGTTTGTGTTTTCTTTATTGCTTCTATTTCCATTTTCAGGTCTTGAACGGTTTTACTTCCTTCAACTGTTTGTTTTTATTTTCTTGGTTTTCTTTAAGGGATTTATTCATTTCCTCCAGTTTTTGTCTTTTCCTCAATTTCTTTAAGGGATTTATTCACTTCTTCTTTAAGGACTTCTATCATCTTCATAAATTTGGTTTTAAGGTCTTTTTCTTACAATTCAGCTANGTTGGAATAGTCAGGCCTATTTTGGTGGTGACATATTATTATGGCTTTTGTTGATTGTGTTCTTAGACTAGCATCTAGGCATCTGGGTTTGACATAATTCTAGGTCTAGGTGCCAATTTCTGCCTTTGTCTTCNTTTGATGAGTGTTCTGCTCCTTGGTTTCTCTTTTCTCTCTGATCTTCTAGCCTATGTGGCCTCTGGTTGAGCAGAGGTTGGGAGCTGGACTTGGGAGCTGGGATATGGTGATGAGGATGGAAAGAGGGATCAGAGATAGTGTTGGGGGGACACTGAGAGAGTGCAGGACTTCTGGAGACAGTAGTGGCCTGTGGTCCAGCAGTGAGTCTCTAGCTGAGTCTACCTACCTGTTCCTCTGGCTGGTGTGGCCTACACTTGAGCAAGGGATGTCTAANATGTCCAAGCTGGCATCTGAAACATGCTAAGGGGGTGAGGCATTGAGTAGTGGAGGATTTTGTCTGTGGGAACAAATAAGTGGGTGCTGGGAGCCAGAGCCTTAGCCAGGACTTGTGATTTAGTTTTAAGAATAAAGCATAATACATAGCTTGCTGAAGAACAGCTGTTATTCATAGGTAAGTTAGAAGTTAATAACAATCTTTCTTAAGTACATAATAGGAAACCTACTGCTGTGACCAAGAACAGAACAGGAGTGCCTGAGAACAGTTAGGAGGTTTACACTTGGTCTCAGATGAGTTCCTGAGAACAGTTCTGAGAACAGTTAGGGAGTTTATACCTGGTCCCAAGGTAGCTTGAGGTTTCCTGGTCGCCTTGACAATAATCAGCCATCCAAATCTATTGCCTTTTCCACCCTGCCAATATCCCTGCACCTGCAGAATATTCTGCGTTTATGTCACCTAGCAACCTAGCCCTATTCTCCCTCACACCCCCTGAGTAGCTAGCCAAACATTCTGCCTTCATCAAGTATAAATATCAGCATGAAAAAAATAAAATTTGCCACTTGATCAGAATTACTGTCTTGTGGTCTGTTCCTCTTGTCTCCTGTCCTTTTCCTCCTCTCTAGGTGGTCGTGTCCGGGACATACTGAGGGCCACTTGTCTACCTGTTCTTCTGGCTGGTGTGGCCTGTACTTGAGCAGGGAAACAAAAACATTAAGTGAACAGTAGATTCTTTACTTTTTCACAGTGAAAGCTATCTTCTGCTAAAATAGACACAGCATAAGGGTTTTTGCTTAGCTAAGGGGTACTCGAAAATTTTTAAGACTGAAGGACACATTGGGATTCTGACATTCCAGGAATATTAGTTGGAATAGAAAATCTAGTTTTTGCTAGTTCTTTAAAAAAAAAAAGAAAGAAAGAAAGAACTAGGGAAGTGTTCTGTCAGTGTGGAAGGAAGCTCTGATTGTCTTTATACATGAAAACAGGAACAGAATTAAAACTCCTGAGAAAAATGGAGAGAAACACAACTGATTCAAAGCACTCCCTTGCCTAGTCTTACAATTTGATGTTCCCATATAGGATGATAAAATGAACTTTATATTTTAAATGAATAAATTCACCTGCACACATATGAAGGAAGGTCCATATCCTGCTAGCTGAAAGAAGAAATCTGGAGTTATCTCTGTCTCGATCCAGTGATGTTTTTCTCTCCAAGTTATTTTGACATCCTTAAAAAAAAATCAAGAGTGGAATGTGACAAGCTGAGAAATGCAGGTGGAGGCAACTGACTAGGACAATATCCTATTGCCACCGAAGCAAAATGCATCAAATAAATGAGGCCTACCAAGACTCAGGAGGCTGTGGCCAATCAGAATCNTGCCTTGGTGTGCTTCACGTGTGTTGTGTTTAGCCCAGTAGTTCTTTTTGTTTGTGTCTCAGGCAACCAAAAACCTTCCAGGAAAGAGATTTCCATGTATTCTTGCTACCACATGGTCAGATGTTCAAGGAGCAAATGTTTTAAAGCCCAAAAGTCTCACTTTAACTTTACACCAATCGGGATGAATGGGTTAATACTACACTTGGTTAGCTTTTTCAGATGATGGTTGTTGGTAGTGTCTTGTTTAAAATGTAAGAAAACATAGAGCAGTCAGAAAAAAAATGATTCTCCTAATCCTGTGATTCTTTCATTTTCCTTTTTAACAAGTCAGGGAGCCTCTCCAGATCTCTTCTTCTCTTAGGTAAATAAATAAATAATAGGATTTATTGTTCATTGTACCCATCTCCAAATTCTACCAAGTACAAAAACTAATTCTTTGAAGTGTGGTCTAGTCTGGCATCATAGCACACACATGTAATTCTAGCACTAGAGAGGTTGAAGTCCAGGCTAACCTAATCTACATAACAAGACTTTGCCAAAATAAATGTAAAACTTGAAAAGTATATTTTTTTCTTTTACTTCAAAATGAGAAATGTGTATAAAAATTTTAAATATATATATATGTATATGGTGTGTGTGTGTGTGTGTGTGTGTGTGTGTGTGCAGATTGAAAAGCCTATTGGTCTAAACACAATACTTACAGAACAAGATACTTTAATTAAAATTTTTATGATTTAACATTTACATACAGATAAGAATAAGATGATACACAAGGGGAGAATTGATTTTTATAAGGATGGATATAGGTGTGGGGTTGAAAATACTCATGTCTGTAACTATGGAAATAAAACATTGAATCTAGATTTCAGATTCATATTTTGATTTCCAGACAGGTTTTTACTTTGTGGCCCAGGTTAGCCTACAATTTGCTCTACAGATAATAGCCTTGAATTCCCAATTTTCCTGCCTCAGCCTTTCTAGTGGTGGGCTTACAAGCATGTGTCATGTCAACATACTCAGCTNTTGATTAACATCTTAAACTACCTTTGGCAGAGGGCACTCCATGAAGGCTAATGCTACAGCAAATACAGATGCTCTGAACTCCTTATAATCCCATCCTGAGTACACAATCTGTCAAAACACCTACCTAACTAAATCCTAGTTAACAATTCAACTCATTGTTCAAAGTGAGATATTCCCTTATGATCATAAGGCTTACTGGGAACTTATACACCTAATCTAAAGAAAGATCAAAACTGAAAATATGGCTTCTACCGAATATATTGTTGTGTGTATGCCTATGTACATGTGTGCATCATGTAGTATATTCATATATACATTTTTGTGTGTGTATGCAGGTGTGTGCACATATGGAAACCAAAGGTAGACATGAGGTGTCTTCTTCTATCAGTCTCCACCTTATTTTTTTGAGACAGAGTCTCTCACAAAAACCTAGAGCTCACCAACTGGATACACTGACTGGCCAGCAAGCCCCAGGGGTCAGTCTGGCTCTTCCTCCCTTCACCTCCCTACTCTAGGGTACAGACCATTGAACTGGGGTGTGCTTTGGTTTTTATCACTGTGAAGATGAAAAGTCCTTTCCTGGACCACAGGTATTCAGAGACTACCCATCTCTAACACAGGACTACTGTAGGTACAAGTTCAGGCTCACCTAGGCCCTGAGCTTCTGGCAGACAGGGCACCATTCCTGTGTCAGACAGAGAGANCAGCCACCACTTTCCATATGTATACATGGGGGGTGTGTATATGTATATATGTGTATATATATTGTATATTTACATGAAGAAGTAATTTCTTTGGAAGTCTTCCTTGAAACGCAAAGATAAACTTTAAAAGGACACAAAAATGGATTTCATTTTCTAAAGATACAGTGGCAGCAGAATAACATATCAGAAAGATTTTGTGCTTCTCAAAGCAAATTAAGATGTGTGAGTCATGTGATAGAATCCTGTTAATGATTCTTGCATTTCCTGTAGGCCAGGTGCTAGTTGCAGATCCTTAGCCAGTCATGTACCTCAATGCTTTCACTTCTGTCTTTTGTAAACCAGNAGTGACAATAATGCCCCAGCTTGGCTCAGAGTGTTCACAGAGGCTATATGAGCTAACTAGCTGGAATTTCTGCANTTAATTAAAATAGATGCTTTAAAAATTACAAGGCTTTTAAAATAATTCTATCATACTTGTGGTGGGCTGACTTGCTTGGATGATGTTGAGACTGACTCTCTGTGACCTCTCCACCAGGACAATATTAATTAAAATGCTCAAAANTAGCAACAAAAAATATTTAAAATTTCTAGGCTATCAACAAATATCTTACAACAAATTGAGAAGCAGTTGTCAAACAAAAACCTATAGAAACTCAACAATATGACACTGTAGCATTGAAGACAGGGACGATTCCCATTCCATGAAAGCCTTGCTTTAAGAAAACAAAAGAGGAACTTAAGCTGTAGTAGACCCAGGTAATAAATGCCAACTCCATCTCCCCTAGGCTCCCTGGGATGCAGATGCAGTTCAAATTGTCTCTGCAGCCAGGAAGCATTAACAAAACCTATCTTTTGCGGTGCTGTTTAGCAAAGACCCTACATCAAGCAGTGGGTGGCAGCTGGGAAGCACCTGTTCTGTCACCATCTCCTAATATTTAGGTAGGCACCAGACAGAACAGCTGGCGAGAAGTACATTCTCCCTTTCCTACACAATGCTAAGCTACCCCAGTGAGCTGGGCTGGGCAGCAGGCCAACATTCAAATTCATCCGAGTCCTCAAGAAAAGGCCATGTGGCAACTAGTGAATGCTAATTGTTCCTTTCTATTGCCCTGGGTTACAGAAACTCCACATTAGGTAGTAGCCGCAGCCACAGCATGACAATAGTTCTAGCTTCTCTCTCTTCCATCTCCATTAGCTTCATCACTATAGAGAGGGCCAAGGTGCTATATAACNAGAGACAACCTAGCCCTTCCTATCAGCTCTGGCTCCTAAAACAAAAAGNTTCTGCCCAGGTGGAGGTAAGAACTGGTCTCAAAGAATGGCAACAATCTTTTTTTCAAGAGGATTGATTTCAATTGTATCCAACTAGAACAGTTAATAAACTAAAATGTTATTAAAAAAATAGTAAAGTTGATTTGACTTCGTACAACCAGCTGTAAGTTCTAACTACTTTAAGGTTTTAAATTAAAGCAAATAGACACACAGAGCCCTGGATAAAGCCAGTCATCCCTGGTCTTCAGCANAATTGTGTGTGTGCCTAAAGTGGTGTCTTCAGAACAGGTATCAGACACTGCACATTACAGAGGAAATAGATCTCAAAATAATCCAACCAACTCACCAAACGAAAACATTCCTCCAGGTGAGTTTTCCATATGTAGAGTTACTCTATGTATTTACTTAAATCTCCAGATATGGAACATATGAAACTTCCAAGGATCCATGGATGTGTGACCCACATGCTGGGTAGGCAGAGGGACTAGAATTTGCAGAGGCCCAGAAGTTGGACTTCTCATACCCAGACTTCAGGCAACTATTAGAAAAATGTCCAAANAGCACATCAAAGAGTTGTACTTAAAGAGTCCAAAGAATATAGTATTGCTCCAAATGAATGGTATCAATGAGGACATACAAATTACTCTTTGAAACCATAAAAATAAAACTTCCAGAACTGAAAAGTCTAATCGCTAAACATACAAAAACTTCACTAGTGGACCAATAGTGATTGAAGGAGCCAAAAGAATTAATCAGTAAACTTGAAGGTAAATTGGTTAAAATTGTTCAATTAGAAAAATAGAAACAAAAGGTTAAATCAAAATTAACATGCCCTAAGGTATTGGGGGGAGGGGAGCCCGGAAGGTTAGCCATCTCTAACCCACCATCACGTACCTGATAGGAATACTAGAAGCAAAGGGAAAAGAAAAATGTGCATTTGAAGACAGGGACTATAGACTGGTTAAAGACACCCTACATGCCAAAAAATACAATCCACACATGCAAGATGCTCAAAATGTTCCATGTTAGAATAAATGCAAGCGGTTGTTATCTTCATACTACAGGCAAAAATATTAAAAGATAAAAATTATAGAAATTGGTACAAGGTAAAAAGATTCATCATATAAAAGTAACCTATAATAAGGTTAAAGCCTGCTTTCTCGTCAGAAATCATGAATTACACATTCAAACAATGAGANAGAAATATCCCATCATGCCAGCCACAAACATGCAGTAGTTGCTGACAAAGATATAGAGAGACTGGAACCCAAACACCAGCAGTGGCAACAGGGAACTATGCACCTTCCATGAAAACTGTTTTGACAGTTTCACAAAAATTAAGCACTGAGTTTGTGATTCACTGATTTCACTTCTAGTTACATACCTGAAAGGACTGAAAGTATATCTACATAAAANCNTTTAGACATATAACACACATTTGCATAACAGAAATAACCTAAATGGTCAAAAAGTGAAATTCAATTGTCTGTAGTGGGTAAATAGAACAGGATATATTCATAAACAGGAAATCATTTAGCCACAAAAATTAATGAAGTAGTGATGTGTGACATAATATGAATGAACCCTAAGAAGATGCTGTGAAAGAAGCCAGACACACAAATCCACATACATGGATATCAGTAATATGAAGCCTCAAGAGTGTTGTCAAGTACCAAGGGGGAGGAGGAATGATTGATAACTAAGTATGGACTTTGTTATCAAGGTGATACAAATGGTCTGAAATTAGACAGTAGCAATAATCACACAATTTAGTGTATATAGTATATAGTATATAGTGTATATATTAACAAAGAACTGCACAAAGAAAAAAGAGAAGAATATAACTGTCTGAATTTAACTCATAGTTGAATCAAAGCAAAATAAACACATTCCCAGATAAAACAGACTGAGGGACTCTGTTTCTGGAAGACCCATTATACAAGAAATATTGAAGAAAACAATTTGAATTCACACATAAATATAAAATAAACAATACCAAGAAAGATAATTCTGAAAGTGATTATAAAAGATGATTTGCAGAAGTTATATTTTATTAGCTAANTTTTAGAGTAGTTATATAAAACAATGTGTATATAATTGTATTATTGGACTTATAAAATATAGAAATGCCATGTTTTCTATCAATAACAGCACAAAACAATTGNAAAAGATCAAAACTCTGTTGGAATAGGAAAAGGATATCAGATGGTAATTTGAATCCATAAGAAGAAACAAAGACTCGGAAATGGTCAATTAAAAGGCTAATGTAACATGCTCTAAGATTATACCCTTATGCTCCTTTCTTTTCTTAGCTTCTTTAATTTAGTTGCAGTTCTCCTTAGCCACACAACAATAAAAAGTTATTCTAATACATTGCTCTAACTTTCACTACAAATGGTTGT
>LZPO01044502.1:138445-153707 GCA_001675575.1 Neotoma lepida | reverse complement strand
GAAGCTAATTTCTTTATAAAACTTAATAGGAAAACATTTTCATCAGAAACCTGCTGGAAATAAACATAGCTCTGTAGTTGTAATTCTTGTTAAACTTGCTTAACTCTAAGTCTCAAGATTAGTTCAGTTTAACAGGTATTTCTTGACAGTTATCCACAATGGAGGAGGCAGAATGACAAACTCAAGCAGTGAACAAACGTGGAAAAAACAAATGTAAAATTTTGTAGAAATAGCAAAGAAACAAGGTTCACTCTACCTCAGGAGACACAAAAGAGGGTGTAGGTACTGTCTTCCTAAAAAGCTTGGCTCCTAAAATAAAACCAGTAAATATGGTTGTGAAACTTTTTGTGAAGGGGGTACGTTCCTGTAACTGCAAATGTGACATCAAGTAGAAAAACAGCGCCATTATAATGAATTGTGAGATTTTTTTTTTTGCTTCCATGGAAGCTCTTCATAGAATATTTTAACATCTGATTTGTCCACTTTAATGTGAATTGGACCCATTAATGATGTTGGAGGGGGTTAAAACTGCAATAATTTCCATGCTGGGAAATATACAAGAGAACAGAAAAACAAATCACATAGAAACAATGTAGGGTACAATACTTGAATACTCTTGTGATTTCTCCTCCACTCTTTAATTTTAAGAGGCTCGCTGAGCACAATCTACCATATACTAGTCTAGAGGGGGAAAANACATGCGATGTGCACTCTGCACTTCTGCAGAGTTCTGGTAATTCAGAATTCTAGTGAAAGAGAGGCAATTAGGCTTCTTCAAAGATGAGGAATTTTCCTCTTTGTGAATTTTAATTATGTCCTTTAAAATTCTTCTGAATCCAGGAAAACAGCAAACTAAGGATTCTGTATGCCTAGTTGAGTAACTTTAGTGGAGCCTTTTACCTTCACTTGGTGTAAATTTCTTCATCGGGAAAAAGACAGAAGGAATGAATGAATGATACAGTTTTTATGATTTCTTCACGTTCCAACTTTTCCAAGCATACACCATGAATAAATTTGATTTTAACTGTTCAAATAATTCAACTGCAAACACTCCTTGTGGCCCATGAATTCATAATCCATTACTTTTCCTCATGTAAACATCACTAGTAACTTAAGCCACTTTATNTGGTGATGTGAAATGCCTNATATTAACTGAGAACTTTAAATCAAGAGAAATTATGGATTTGTCCAAATGAAGCAAGATCCCAGGCTCTCAAAAGAAAGGAATATGCGTGTAGTCTCCATACCTAAATAGCATGATTCAGCAGGAGCTAAGCTCACACATGCACACACCACACACACACACACACACACACACACACACACACACACATACACACCACACACACACGCAAACATATGCATATCTTGCTCACAGTATTTCAGGATGGGATATAGTATTGCTTTTTTTTAAATTTTTTCCTGTGATGTTGATACAAAGTCAGGTTTGTGAGTCATTATTATAAACAATAAATGTTATNAGTTTTGAATGCTGAGAGACCCTCTGTGCTCTAAATTAGTTTGGGAAAGCTAATAATAATGTGTATTATTGAAATTGATTCATAATTTCTCCTTGATCAACCAGTAATTGTTCGTACAAAACTGACAGTAGTAATTCNTTGGGGCTATGATAATCAGGCAAACTTTTCACACAACAAGTAAAGTGCATTCAAATAGACTCATATATTCTCCCCAACTCTCCTAACAATAATCATTATTACATCTTATACTTGTATAGTGTTTTACAGATCACAATGTGCTCTACATGAATCCTCACTTGAACCTAACTTAGATATATTATGCCTGTCTTGAAAGTCAGGAAACTGAAGTTCATAAATAATTACCCCAGGATCATACAAATAAAGAGCAACTTCTACTTAAACAGAAGTTGTTCTGACTAAAAATGTTTCTTATTTTAATCACATAACAGTAAAAGCTGTTCTTGACAAAAGATACTACTTAAAGTATCAATATACTTATATAACTTTAACCTATTTTTACCTGGATTAACTCAGGCAACTAATACACTTTTATTTTTATAAGATTTGATAATTTTTTTAATTTTTATTATACTTGAATTGCATCACTCTTACCTCAACAGCACAAATGAATTATCTTTCTATTGTTTAAGCCCATCTAACAATCTGGAGAGGACTCACTTCTAGGCACAACAGGTGGAAACTGTTTCCCCCAGTAAGAAGTAAAGGAATCAGAATAAAACAGGGGAGAGAATTTTGAGTAAGATCANNAAACCAACAACTGTGGTCATAATCCAAGAACAAATTCAACAGCATCNTTTGACGAGAGCAAAAGTCCTAACGGAATGGCAAGAAGACTTTGGATCAGAGGAATCTAACCCAAATGCTTNTTATCTACTTAACAATCATATCAGCTTGAGCTTACAGAGAATGTTGAAAATGCAGAAGTAAGGTATCCATCATTGCATTAGTTTTGTGTTGTTCCTGATACACATTTCCACAGACTTGGTATCTTAAAATAACCCAAATTTATCTCATAGTTTGGAGGTCAGAAGTCCAAGCCAGGTGTCTTGCTGAGCTAAAATCAGAGTTGCTTTTCCTTTGGGAGACTCTGGGGAAGAATCCTTTTTTTTTTTTGATGTTTCCAGCTTCTAGCATCTCATTGCATTCCTTGGCTTTTGTTCTCTACTGTCATCAAAGCCAGCAATGACTAGTCAAGCCTCTTTCATATCATCTCACCTGGATACTGACTCCCCTACCTTCCTCTTCTTCTTTTAAGGACTCCTGGGATTAGGTAACCTGTCTATTAAGGTCAGATGTTTAGCATCCTTTATCCCATCTGCTTCCTTATTTCCCCTCTGCTACAGGTCCTAGCAGATTCAAACAACTAAGACATGCATCAGGAAGAGGTTTAGGACAACTTCTGTCTCCCTACATTACTCCTTGCTGATTTGGACATGTTCCAGTCCAGAATAGCAGGTGGTGCCCCTAAGTCACATCCTATAGTAAGAAGCATTAAAGTTATGAAACATTTCCATCTGTACCCCAGATGGTAGTAGGGTACATGTGTCATTCACTTTGAGTGTCATGCTTCTTAAATTCATAGATACTGGCTCATTCATTATAACCAATTGTAAACTAGGGATGTCCTACTTAAAACATCTAGAAAATAAGAATATCTTCCTATCCAGATCAGTGGTTTATTCTTATAATACAGCACTCAAGAGCTGAGGCAAAAGGATTGCTGTGAGTTTAAAGATGAACTGAGCTGTATAGTGAGACCCTCTCAAAAAACAAAACAACAACAAAAAAAAACCCTTCCTATAAAATATTACCTAAAGGTCTATTTTGTTTGTTTCTTTCTTTGTTTTGTTCTGAGGATTGAAACTTCTGAACTACACTCTCAGCATCATTTGAGGTTAATTTTAAAGGAAATTAAAGGACATTATTTGACTTCTCTTTTTTTTCTCCAGGAGAGTTACCTTGGGTATCAGGGNCATTTCTTCTGAGTAAAGTTTTTTTATGAAATATGAAGTGGTTTCTGTAAAATGCCCAACACAATATCTTACACAGAATATATATTCAATGAGTAGTAGCTATTAACACTCCTACCAACCATTGGGCTATGTGAAAGAATTTTTGAACATCCATGTATTAAGACATTTAAGACATACTCCCTTCTTCCACATATATACACTTTGGGATAGGCTGGTTGTTGTTTTTTTTTGTCTTATTCTTAATTTTGCTTATGAACAGTGTTTCACTAATCTGCCCAGGGTGGGCACAAGTGATGTTTTGGCTTCAGTCTCCCAAGTTGTTAAACTACAAATGTTCACCATCCCTCCCAGCCAGAGAGTCTTAAATAATTACTAACTGGCTGCAATATATTTAGCCATATAAGAAATACACGCAAAAGACATTCTAAAATGCTAAGTATGAAGCTAATGAGGATCACTTCACTAACCCAGGGGTGGGGGCTGTGGTCATGATAGCTGGTCATAAGCTCCTCAAGAAGAGAAAAACAGATCTGGGTACAGTAGTTTTTAGGGGTGGGCTTGAAGATATAGGGGCATTGAAAANGGCATGAGGAAGCCAGCGGTCAGCCTCAGGTATCATTTCTCAGGAACTGATCACCTTGAGGTTCTTGTTTGTTTTGTTTGATTCAAAGAAAGGGTCTCTCACTGGACTGGAACTCACCAAATAAGCTGGACTGGCTAGCCAAAGTACCCGCAGGAATCCACCTGTCTTGATTTCCCCAGCAATGGAATTACAAGTGTATGCCACCATGCCCAGTTTTTTTTTTTTTATTTGGGTTGTATAGCAAGTACTTTACTGGTTGAGTTGTCTCCCCAAATACTGGATATCATGGGGATTTTTTTCTCATGGAGGTTCCAGAAGGATGGGGCATTAAGGCTGTGATGGGATTTTTTTCAGCAACTACACAGACAAGAGCTGTGAGCGCCAATACAAACTGTGTGAACTTTCTCCAATAAGGGACTCACTTAATATTTTTAATTAAAGCAACTTGAAATTGATGTTGGGAATACTAGTCAGAAAAAAAATATCTCATTTCCTGCTGCTTGTTTGGGGATATTTTTAAGCAACTAGTTAAATAAACTTTTCTGATTATAAAAAAAAATGAAGTTCAGGTGATTTATTCAATTCTGTGTTTTACCAGACAATAGAAGAAACACTACAGACTTTACAAAGCACAACTCTTCCAGAGCCATCATTAGACTCAAAGGCCCCAGCTTTCATTCCACTCATAGGCAAGTAATGAAACAATCTTTCTAAATATTAGTTTCCTCTTCTATTTAAAAATAAACAATTGCTGAATCTTCACTGTAAGGATAAAAATAATTTTATTTACCTAATATTATTTTCAACACACATTGGCACCAAGTGGCATTTTCCCCTCTAGAATAGATAACTCTTCTCTTTGAGGCTGTCCCACTGGCCCTCAGTCTTGTTGCCTCTGTTTAACTTAGCTGTATTAAAGTTCAAAACTTCCAGGAATAAAGTCTATGATTTTTAGGGGTCAGAAGCCCCGACCACTCCTCTGGAGGTTCTCTTCTGCCCAAGAAACAAGATAGCTAGTACCACCAACTCTCAAGACATCCAATGAAAATCATGATTTACCGAGGATAATCTTCTAAACTATGCCNAAGGATTACTCTCTGTTATTTCAGTTACTTCTGATACTTTTTGTCACACCCTTGTTGCCCATTTTTCTTGAGCAATAGGTGTGCTTAGCACAATAATACCATTTAGCTGTCTTTCTAGCCTGTTTTTATTCTAAACAGACAGAAAANTTAGTCTACCTTTGAGACTTCCTAATAATTTTTCCAGGAATAAGCACACAATTCTTATGTCTAGAAACCTCAGGTCACACAAATAGTTTTAGCCTCTTAGAATCACAATTGTCAACAGAAGGGAGAAAACTCAACGAGAGAGTAAAAAGGAGGGTAACACATCAAATTCTCAGTATTAGCACGTGTGAGCACACACTTACCATTATTTCCTATTCCCCACTTTCTTGTAAAAGCATCATTCTACCAATGTATCGATCGTAGTCATGGGCCTTTTGGGTTATGACTGATTGGAGTCAGAATTTGACATATGTCAGGCCAAGGTTACAACATGGTCACTGCCCTGAAGTGTTTGGGGCCATATACAAAGCCATTGGCCACTGCCAAATGAGTAGTGCAGATCCATCAAATTCCCAGAAAGAGGATGTGCTCTCTATCACTTATTCAGTTTGTTTTGTGGATTTCTGTCACATGTTCATCTTGGTCCAATATTGAGTTGATCAGTAACTAAAATTGTAATTGGGTTAAAACTGTAAAGGAAGCCAAGAGTCATCAAAAAAGGAAAGGCTTTAGAACTAAAATTCTAAAATTGAATAAGAAATATTAGAAAACATATCTTAATAGAAAGTATATATCATCTGTTAGGTAGCAATTGGCTGATGTTGCTTAAAATTCAAGTATGGTCAAACATCTTTTGATCCTAGTAGCTTACTGAAAAGCAAAGAAGTCTGAACTCTGTACCAGGCTGTCAGGAGACTTCATGAAGACACTAGTGTTTCGTGTGACCCTTCCAGCAAGTCTTTTCCTGACAAAAGTCATTAATTTCCCATAAGAATTTAAAATAACTGCTCCCATTCCATTAGATGCATAGACAGAAAACACAAGAGACAGCCGAGGAATGAGTTTAGAAAGCCACCAGCAAGAAGCAGGAAGTCNGTCGCANTAAGCTCAGAAGAGTGAGTAAGGACCCAACATAAAAGGATCCACAGTAAGTACATAAAAGTCCCTACAATTTGCTAAGCAACAAAAACCAGCATTTTAAAGGAAATGCATCAAGACATTATGGAATGGATTCAGAAGTCATGATAAAAGAGAACCCCAGAGAACTGAACCAACAAAACAGCCCTGCCCCATTAAGTTGTCTGGCTACTTCTGGCCAGTGGAGAGATGCCAATTTTCTATCTGTGGTCTAAAAACGTTCACAGTGTAAGAAAGTGCATGTAGATATCTGTGTCTTTCTCTTATATAGTAGTTAGAAATGTCCATGAGGATGTAAATCAAGTAATTCCAGTACAAACTCTTTTGCTAAAAGATGAGGCTTCCCCCCAGCGGCAGATGGGAACAGATGCAGAGACCCATGCCCAGACACCATGCAGAGACAGTCTAAATTGGAGGTCTCCCTCGGGTTCCTCCTCTTGGAGCTCAGGGAACACTGCAGAAGATGGGGAAGAAAGATTGTAGGAGTCAGAGGGGATGGAGGACACCAGGAGAACACAAGCCCACTGAATCAACTAAGTGGGGGCTCATATGGACTCACAGAGACTGAAGCAGCAAGCACAGGGCCTACATGGATCTGTACCAGGTCCTCTGTATATTTTCAGGCTATTAGCTTAGTGGGTTTGTGGGACTCTTGACAGTGGGGACTGGTATGTTTCTGTCTCTTTTGCAGGNTTTTGGGACTCTTTTCCTCCTATTGGGTTACCTTGTCCAGCCTCAATGTGGAGGCTTTTGCCTTGTTGTATTCTATCTTGTTTTGTCATGTTTGATTGTTATCTCTTGGAGGCCAGTTCTTTTCTGAAGGAAAACAGAGAAGGAGTGAATATGGGGGAAACTAGTGGAGATGTCCTGTATGAGAGAAGAATCTATTTTCAATTTTAAAAAATCTTGGTAGATGCTCTTGTGTGTAATATACTAAATCTAAGTAGATCTGACCAATGTCCTGTCTATGTTGGTGTGCATGTAAAACCTGACTAATTCTACTTGCCTTCCCCTCTGTTCCTAACTCCTTACTTAAAAAAGTAGAAGCATTAGCTAGGAAACAGCTTTGTCTCCTTCTAGTAATGAAAAGACAAATACTTAACCANTTTGTCTAGCAATATTGTGAGTCATTTTACTTAAGAGAAAGCATTTCTGTGGCGTATACAGTGTTATTTCTATGAAGTGAAACATCGTTTATGACCTTGAGTGGANTTTTTTTGATACATTGTGTATGCATTGCATTCATAAAAAACACAATAAAAAGAAAAAATATCCCTGACTAGTATAATAAAGTTACCATCTCATGAATATATCATTTTTCAATCTTAGCTGCTGCTGAGAAATTGTTGATTGTCTAGATTTAAAATCTGTGTATCCATATGAAACAGAACATTTACATGAATTGCTTACATATTTTCAAATAAATAGCCCCCTAACCCCTTTATCCTAGCACATGCCTCCCTCCTCTTGTTTGTTTTATTAACAAGCACACNTTTTAGGATTACTTTCTGCAAATGTTTGATTGAGGGCTGAGACAAATGGGCAGGAAGATAGCAGGGAGGATATTGCTAATACAAGTTGAATNCATAAATGCATTAATCACACAGACCATGCTCAATTATTCAGGAGCTGGCATTATACTGTGAGATCAGCTCAGCTCCTGGCTCCTGCTCCTGTCAACTGAATACACATTTATTAAGCCATGCTCTATACTCAGCACTCTGGGGAGTTGATCAGTAGGGAGGGGGGAGAAAGAGAGATCAGAAACCACCACCTTAGCTGGGACAATCAGACACACATGAAAAACAGCTGAAGAACGTGACTTGTGACCTTATTTTCTTTGGCCAGTATTTTTCAGCAAGGATTGATTCTTTCTCATTAAAGTTACCACACGGCATTTAAGTGAGTTGTAGTATAAGGCAAATAGACCTAGGTAACAGCTTAATGGGATAAGAGAGGAAGAGAGTTAAAAGTCTTGGCAGGGAAAGAAAGTATGAGGTTGTANACAAATGTCATTTTCTGTGTCCCAGAATTCCCTCAAGGACACAGCAACTCAGGCAACAGGAACATATTATAACATGGCATGAACAATCTAATTTGGATACATAGATACCCTACATAGATACTTTTCAAGGTTGTGATTTTTTTAAGAATCACACCAACGGATAATTACAAATTCAGTTTTGTTTTGTTTTTTTTTTATTCTGGCTTCTGATGTTAATGGGTTGTTTGGTTGTTTGGCTGTTTGTTTTTTTTATTTGACTCTGTTTTGAAACAGAATCTTGCTATGTAGCCCAGTCTGGACTGGAACCCCCAATCCTCTTGCCTTGTGATGGTAACAGGAATCATCATACCTGGAAGAATTTTATATTTAGACTATATTCATATCAAGTGATCTTTAGTATTAGTTAGACCTCAGCTTAAATACCAATTCCCTGAACTCATTATTTATGATGTATGTGATCAAAACACCATAGTTTAATTCTTCTGGACCTTAGTTTTCCTCTTCTGTCATACAATGGTGACTACAACTACTTAAAGAAAAAAAGTAAAGATTAAAATAAGTGATATAATAATTCCATCTAAATACAAGGCCAGGCACATAACAATTAATTAATGAATGCCTATTTCTCTTTCTACTAAGCAGAAAGGTAAAAAACAAACAAAAACAAAAACAAAAAAGTACAATCTATGGCTTACAATTAAGGATATTAAGAAGATAATTATTGATCCAAAATAAAATATGTATTTGTGTAAATTTGAGAAGAGACTACTTCACTTGATTTAAAATATCCAAAAGTGGTAGAGCTAGAAAGATGNCTCAGCAATTAAGAGCAGGTACTGCTCTTGTTGAGGACCTAAATTAAGTTCNCAGCTNCCGTGTTGGTCAGCTCAAAGGCTTCTATCCTCCAAAAGCACCTGCACTTGTGCACATACCCACATGCAGACACAAAATTAAAAATAACAAAAAATACACGTCTTAATATATTCTGATGTAGGCATTTAGATTTAAGGGGAAAATGTAGGGTGCTCCCTCACTGTAGACCTACTACAGTACTTAGCAAAGACTTCTTAGAATGCTTATTTTTTATGTAATTATTTGAGTGTGTGTCTTTCTATATCTTCCAAACCATCATGACTTTGACATCTAAGTCTTATATATAAAATGTAGCATATGGAGTGACAGCTGAATGACTAAGTATGCAAAGATGAAGTGACAGGAATCCTGAACCATACCTGTTGAATGAGACCTGCTGTTCTACAACACCTAAGTTCCTACATAGTCACTACCTAAGCTACAAAAATGAAATACAATCCAAATTAAAAGCATCTATACACAGTGATGCACTCCTGAAATCCCTGAACTCAGGATGCTGAAGCTGGAACCCCTTGATGCTATATAATAAATTGAAGGGTAGCCTATATAATAAAACCCCATCTCAGAAAAAAAAATCTCAGTGGGAAAATATTTTCATTTTTTACATCTAGAAATAGCAATTATGCTGAATTTTAAATCTACTTTTAAAGAACAACAACTTGTTTAAAATGTTTTACATTGCTATAGATTTTAGCTTATTATAAACTTAAAGATAATTTTGTTATTCTATGTATATATTTCTACTCTCGTTTAAGGTATTATGTTTATACAGCTCATTTAAAATTGTAATATATATAATTAAAAAATACAGATTAATAGTCATCTATGATAATCAAACTTATAATCATGTTCGTTAAGTTTTCTAGGTGTACATAGATATATTTCAATTAGGTAGGTATTCTTCAAACACTTCAATGACCTACAGAATATGACATTTAAAATGTTTTAACAATTTAAACTTTCNGGACAGCAAGACNCATCTGCTCCTAGCAGCACCAATTACTTCAGAGAAGATAATGGGCATTTAAGAAACTCATTATGGAGTTTACTTTCCTTATGGCAAAAGTTAGCCATTTGGGCAAGAAACTGTTCTTGCCTGGGTTGCTTAAAAATATATTGTATCGACTGGACATACAAGACCCATAAAAANGTGACCNCTAAACTTTACAAAANGAGATGGTCCTTCAGGTTCCTGCTTCNCAGAGGAAACTACCAGACATTCTACAGGATACAGAGAAAAGTGACTGAGAGACTCTAGGCCTGAAGGCTAAAAAATGGATGCCCCAACGTTACAGAGGAATTTTGGGTAACTGTCCAAGCAGNCAGCTATCTCTGTCATCCTAGATTTTTGAAAGTTGCTTACAATGCTCTTCCTGTTTACTTAGGTAATATTATATCCTTCTAAGGACTTTGATGTAGTTAAAGACTAGATAGTTATAATTTTCTTGGTTATGATAAAAGATAAATTAGCTATAAAACCTTAAACTTGCAAATATAGGATAGATAAAATATTTTCTTTAATTTTGCCAAATATAAATAGACTAGATATTGTAACTGTAATTNTTGCTAGATAACTGTTTTGNTTTATATAATTTTACTGTGTTAAAGTTATAAACTTCCTTTTAAATAAGAAAAAGGGGGGAAATGATAGGGATGTCTTTCTGTATGCTGNTAATATGTGTTGCTCTGATTAGTTGATAAATAAAATGCTATTTAGCCAGGAGCCAGGCAGGAAGTATAGGCAAGATAAACAGACAAGAAAAATTCTAAAAAGAAAAGGGCTGAGTCAGGAGGTGCCAGCCAGCTGCCCAAGGAGCAACATGTAATGGGACACAGGTAAAGCCACAGAACATGTGGCAACATATAGATTAATAAAAATGGGCTGAGTTTAAGTGTAAGAGATAGTCAATAATAAGCCTGAGCTAACGGCCAAACAGTTATAATTAATATAAGCCTCTAAATAATATTTTATTTATAAAAAAACATTATATTATTTTTGTCCTGGTGGGACCCAAACAAAACTTTCTCCTACAAACTTCCCTTATTTTGTAATTGAACATTCATTACAGTGGTTTCTTTGTAAGCATTTCTTTCTCATTAGAATGGCAAAGCAAAGCCTGGTATCTCTCTTTAGCCACCAATATATGATGAATGCTTAATTCTCATAACCTCAAGTTATCCCTGCAATCCTATAAATTGGGGTTTCGAGGGGTTCCATAATTTCCCCAACATGAGAAACAATAGTTGAATCAGGACGTAACCACAGATTGCCTGATTTGGAGTTCATAAAAATCACCATCATATATTTGTTCAAATTGTTTATAAAGTATTAAATAAATTATCTTCTCATTGATTATATTTAATTCACCAGCCCCTAGATAAATTTTATTTGCTTTATACATCTTTATATTTTCCAAATTGTTCATAATAATAATTCATCAAGTTATAACACAAAAAAATAAATTTTATTCTTAAGGTACATTTTAGAACAATTAAATTATATATAAAAACTTCATATATACTTGGATGAACACTAAAAGTGTTCAAGGAATATAAATAAATTAAAGATAAAGTAAGTTATAAGAGACAGAACATTAGCCAGGCATGATGACACACATCTTTAATCCCAGCACTCAGGAGACAGGGTTCAAGACCAACCTGATCTACAAAGCTAGTTCCAGGACAGCCAAGACTATTACACAGAGAAAACCTGTCTCAGGGAGAGAGGGAGAGAGAGAGAGAGAGAGAGAGAGAGAGAGAGAGAGAGAGAACATCAAATGCATTTGAATGTCTGTTAGCAAAGAAGGTGAGAAATAATGAATGTTGGTATAAATGTGAGAAAATTAGGAGTCTCATGCTCTGCTGGTGAAAGTCCATGAAAAACAGTAGAAGAACTCAAACAGACCCACACCATCCAACTTTTCTGAATATACACTTACAGGAGTTACACAAGTCCAAGAATGTACCCAAGTGAACTGAAAGCCAGGTCTTTATTTGCTGTCTGAACACCAGTGGTCACAGCATCACTATTACACTAGCCAAAGGACAGAAGCAACACATGATTCCATCACTATGTGAAGGGAGAAACACAATAACAGAACAGAGTTCAGGCTTTAAAAAGAATAATGTTCTAATGCATGCTAGAATGCAGATAAACCTTGAAGACATCATATCAAGCAAAATAAGCCCATAAATAAAAAGGGAAGTGATTTAACTTAACACAAGATATTTAGTCAAGTCAATATAGTCAGAAGGTAGCATGATGGTTACCCAGGTTACCCAAAGGAAGGAGGACAGAGTTATCATTTAATGCATATAGAATTACACTTTGGGAAGATGAAAGCTTCTGAAGACAGATGCTGGTGATGGTGGCACAGCAATGTGACCATGCCTAAAGTCACAAAACTGTGCAGTTAAAATGGTTAAAGGGTAAATTTTGTTACACAGATTTAAAAAAAAGATAAAATAGGAAACTAGTGTGGCAACATTTGTTACGAAAAATAAAAGAAAAATAGATGGAGTGCCAGAATTCTGGCAAATAGTCTATTGGGGAAAACCAATGCAAAAGAAAGTTCATGGCAAACATATTGATGCCTGCTCTTTTTCCCTTGCACCCAACTCCACATGTTGAAAGTTGGGCACTAGAAACACCTGTATATTCTTTCCTGAGAGTGGTTTTTTGTTTGCTTTTGTTTTCCTTTTGTTTTGCTCCACCTTAGTGAGGACAAGCTGGAGAAGTGAAGGGCTCTGTGGTAGTAGATGCCAGCTGAGTAAGACCAAACCCCTCCGTGCCTTGGCCCTCTCTACTGATAAGTCTGAGGTGCATTCTATAGCAGAATAGAACTCCCTGTGGGAATGGACTCCTATTGGCACACTGAAGCAATCTGACTGATGACATCCAACTGGCTTCCCTCCCTTCATTATCTTGCTTTCTCCAAACTGCCTCCCAGTTCGAAACTGGTTATATTCAAATTGTGGTCTCCATCTCTCCAAACTAAAGCAAAGATTCCACACTGGTGAAATGTCCCCACAGACATCACAGAGAGGGTAAGTGCCAGGAGAGATGGGAAAACAGCACTTTCTTTAACATACAAGGGGTTCAAGTTTGAAGAAAAACTAAACCATACTAGGTCATTCATGTAGATAAACATAAGCTGACCCTTCCTAGTTTGCCAGGATGTTTATGTTANTAACACTTACAATCAAAATGCTTAGAAGACATTTGGGCAAATGACAGCCATTGTGTCCTAATGCTGAATTTACAAGTCTACCAATCAATCTTAAAAAAAAACTGGTTCTTCTGTCTTTTCCTGGATCATTTTAAATAGTGACATGATAGCATGACCATTGCAGCTTGCTTTAAAGAGCTTCTTATTCTGTAGGCTGAATGTAAATCTCCAGCCTGNACTGAANGCTTACNNACTACNATAAACTTACCAGTNTGCCTGTGCCCCTTCTGTCAGAGAGTAAAACCACACTGAGAAAATCTCCCATCAATGCTGTTTTAGAGGGAAACATCAGAATAATAAAAGCTCTCCCAGCCCTCTTGTCTCCTAATTAACAATCAATCCCCATTTCCTTTCCAGTCACTTCTGAGTCGCTATTGGATAGAGGCTACACAGGTAATTATCTCTTCTGGCCTGCAATTGAAGTCCCAATACCAAACTACTTCTGATTTACCACTCAGTCCCTGAAGTCACTAGTGGTCTAGGGGGAANGTNAATGCCAACACACTGCTTTAAAGGGAGAACTTATTCTTCCCTTTCCCCATCAGCCCATTACCTACTCTCCCTAGGACATTTTCGTCATTTCTGACAGTACCCCTATGCCATTCACACAGNGANGCACGATCTCCATTGGACAAGGGATTTAGCTACTATCTAGGAGCCAAAAGGGGGATGGTGCCAGAACAACTGACTCACACAGCACAGCTTGAACCACTAGACCGAGCTTCCGCCCTGAGAAGGAGATGAATCAGTCAACAATGATTCATCTCACCAAGGAAAATGTGTTTTCCCTAGGAAAGAGAAGTTCATTTTAAACATAATAACACAGAGGTGCAAAAGGCAATTCAGAAAACAGGCTGGTGAAATTCAACAGCCATGTAAACCCTCCAGTTACATACCCATGAAGTCACATGGTCTGGAAAGGCAATAAATCATGAGTATTGCTCACTGAGGTGTCAGAAAAAAACTATTAGGTGTTTTTAATGTTTTAGTTGACAAGTGAAATTCCGCTTATATTTATGGATTCCTGTGATGTTTTTCTATTATGTGTGTATATATGGAATGATTTCATCTGGCTAAGTAACATACCCATCACTTCACTTGCTTTAATAACAGTTAAAATACCATCAAAAGGTAATGTGTGCTTTAACTTATTTAAAGGGAAGAATGCTCTAGAAGATTCTTAAATTTAAAAGTTTAAATTGGTGATTTAAGCGGGATCTTTTCTAATGTCTCAGGAAAGAGAGAAAGGCGGGGCGGACAGAGAGGCACATGCCAAGTCACCTGTGTGAAGGTCAAAGGACAATGATGGTTATCAATCCTACCCTTACATTTTGTTTGAGATAGGCTCTCTTGCTGTTCACGTCTGTATATGCCAGGTTATCTGGACCACAAAATTTCAAGGATTCTCCTCCCTCTACTTGTTTTGCTATTAGGATGCTGGGGTTATAGGTGTGTGCTACCATGTCCAGTTTTACATGGGTTCAAAGGACCCAAACCCAGGTCCCCATACTTGTGTGGCAAGCTTTAAGCTAGCACCNCATACTTAAGTAGAATCTTGGAAATAATTTAACCATGAAAAATCACAAAGAGAACTTTTTGTAAGTACAAAACTGGCTAAGTCTATAGGTTAATTTATAATTGTAGTATCTGCCACTTGTTAGATGTCATCTCTAATTTTATAATGACCATCAAAATAAGCATTGTCTACACTCTGAAACACTATCAGGGCTTCAAGGAGACTCAGGGGTCTGCCTGAGCTAAAATACATTNCTGCTCTGAAATTCATACTTAACCTATTCTCTGCTCCAAATAGTCACTCACCACCATGTCCCACCCTAACTTGGAGAGACCTGAAGCTCACCTGTGCCTTAAGCAACACACTGGACACTG
>LZPO01044502.1:103760-134870 GCA_001675575.1 Neotoma lepida | reverse complement strand
GCATGCCTAGGTAATACACATTCTGCCACAGCTCTATGCCTCAACTGGCATACCATTTTCCAACTTGTCTACCCAGAAATTTCAACGCTCCTGCAGGAAAGAATCCACCATCACTCCCACAAAAGAATCTGCCCCCAACATGCAAAGGCCAGGTAGTTTGTGTTACCATTATTATATAATACAATACTGTGGTGATACATTGTGTACCCTAATAAAATTTGCCTGAAGATCAGAGAACAGAACAAGCCACTAGATTAAACATAGAGGCCAGGCAGTGGTGGCACACACCTTTAATCCTAGTACTGGGAAGCACACACGCCTTTAATCCCAGGAAGTGACAGCTGGGCNGAGAAAGGTATATAAGGCGTGAGGAGACTGGAACTAATGGCTCTTNGGCAGAAGCATCCCTTTCAGCTAGANGCTTTTTCAGNTGGAGCCTTTTCAGCTGAGGAAGCTCATTCTGCTAGAGGCCTATCAGCTGAGGTTTTTCAGGCTGACCTAGTGAGGTAAGAGGTGGTAGCTGTGGCTTGTTCCTTTGTCTCGCTGACCTTTCAGCATTTACCCCAATATTCTGGCTCTGGGTTTTTATTAATAAGACCTTTAGAAATTCAAACAACACAATATGTTATAGTTTAGTTGCTTATATGCTAGGTATCACTAGCTAAAACCTCCTTCACAGCAGGAAATGCTTGCTTGTTGATTTTTTTNCCCAAATTCCTGGAACATAGTACCTGATCCACCTTAAGCTATCAAATACTTGAATATATAAATAGCACTTATCAAATTTGCCTTTATTCTACCTTCCTTAANAACTGCAGCTATCAGGGCTGGANAGATGGCTCAGTGGTTAAGAGCACTGGCTGCTCTTCCAGAGGACCTGGGTTCAATTCGCAGCACACACATTGCAGCTCACAACTGTCTGTTATTTCAATTCTGGGGACCCTATGCCCTCACATAGACATACACGTAAGCAAAGCAGCAATGCACATAAAAAATCAATTTTTAAAAAAGTTGCAGCTACCATATTCATTTTTCCTTCAATACTTCACTCAAATTTAGGCCAAGAACATAAATATATAACAAATCAATAGACAAATGAAAAGCTCTTCCAACTCAGCTGTTTATAAAGACCAAGTCTCAGAGAAACAATGTGGGAACCTCCATTGTGCTTTGAAATAGAAAAGTAACAATAAAATGTAAGAATACAGCAAGTTACTAAGCTGTGTCTTTTCAGTCAGGTGACTTCATCCCTCTGCCTTGGTATATAATTCGCTATAAAGGGAAACTAACAGTACTTAGTATTTATCATAGTAACAGTGCTGTAAAGAATTGGGGAGCCCTAGCCATGCAGAAGGCATTGTCAGTACGACCNTTCTTAGATGGCAGGGAATAAAAGAATTAACCTAAAGAATAAGAGACGTAATCAAAAATTCCAGTCAGAAAGGTGCTGGCCATTTGACTTTGTTCAACTCATTCTCCATTCCCCACATTGATATCTTCTATACGTTCATCCAGTAGATATTTATATTTACATTCCTTGGTGAATTTAGCCACTTCTGCTCCCATTGTCTTCTCTCATCTCATGTCCCTCTTCTGTTAAAACCCCTCTTCTTCCCAACAAGTATCCCTCCTACTTTCATTACTTTATGTGTATGATAGAGACCCCCAGTGAATATTTATTAAGCAACTACAATGCAAGATAGTAGGGACAACATGGAAACAGTGCAGAGAAGTCTATGGAGTCCTGAACACAGTTTATTTCACTCTGAAATGAAAGTGTTGGTTTAGAAGTTTAAATTAGTTTAAACACCATCTCTGTGGGACTTTTTCATTTCTAATTTANTATCTGATAAATTCATGCATATAATATATTCTGGTCATATCACTTCTCTACCCTCTCTTTTGCCCTTTCCAGCCCCAACAAGCTACCCCCCCACACACACACACAAACATCATGTCTTTTGTTTGTTTATTTCATGACCATAAATCTCCAGGAAGGGCATGGGTGTGGAGGTATCTGCTGCTGCAGCATGAACAATTCACCACTGGCCACACCACGGAACATAGTGACTCCTTTTCCCAGCAGCCATGAACTGCCAATAGCTCCCTAGGAAGGGGCAGAGCCCCAAAACCTCCTATATCAACCATGACTGACTGTTGATGGAGTTGGTCTTGTTCAGATTACTACAACTGCTATGAGTTCGTGAGTGGCACAGCTGTTTGCTCTGAAAAGAGTATTTCACAACCTGTTTCCCCACCATCCAACTCATACAGTCTCATTTTCCACCGTGTTCCCTGAGCCTGGGAATGGGTGCTATGGATGTCCTAGTGAAGGTTGAGCCACTCAACAGTAACTTATTGTCAGCACCCTCCCCATCAAAGATTCTCTGTGTTAGGTGAAATTCACTGCACAAAGAAGCTTCTCTGTCCAAAGCTGAGAACAACTTTAGACAATGGGTATAAAAACACAAGTTTTTAGGAAGCAATGAGAAAACATGTCCACTCAGTAATTAGCAGTAACAGGTTCATCCCTAGAGTGCGCACACACAAATAAATAAATGAGACAAAAAATAAAAATAAAATCTGAGTTAAACTAAACCAAGATACAAAAATATAAGAGTTGTACATAGTAATGAGAGCTCATTAGTGTCTGATGCATATAAAAACTCACACATATTTAAATTAAGTGAAATATATTAATATCCTCAAACATCTGTTCATTATCAGTGCAGAAAACTTTGAAAATCCTGTCTTCTAGCTTGCTGCAATACCCAGCACATAATTGTTATCTATAATGACTGTGCTGTGAAATAGCACTCCAGAGCCTCTACTCCTATCTAACTATAGTTTAATACCCATTGCTAGGCCTTCCACTTCCCTCCTCCCGACTCCTACTGGCCTCTGTCAATCACCATTTCATTGTCTATGAGGTCCACCATTTTAGATTTCATATACAAAACCCTGATACTTCTCTTCCTCTATCAGATTATTCCGTGTAAGTGCTGCAGTGAGCATGGGAAAGCAGACGTCAATCTCGTACACTGACTTCATTGCCTTTGACCACATGCCTCCTAACAGAGTGACTGAGGATACAGGAATTCCATCCTTTTAAGGAACTTCCATACCAGATCTTCTAGTTGGCATCCCATCAACACCATTCAAGGGCTCCGTTTTCTCCAGCACTTGTTATCTTTAGCCCTTCTGCTAACAGCCATTCTTACTAGGACCAGGTGATACCTTGCTGGGGTTTGGTTTGTTCTCCCCTGATGATTAATGAGCCAAGTAGTTTTCATGTACCTGTTTGTCATTTGGATGTCTTCTATGGAGATTTTTGTTTATGTAGATTTATTGTCTATTTCTTTCTGGGTTTTTTTTTTTGACACTATAATAAAGTTGCAACATTTCTCCCTTCCCTTTCCTCCCTAAAAACCCTCCCATATACCCCTACCTAGTCTTCAAATTCATGGCCTGCTTCTTCACTAATGGTTATTGCACGCATATATGTTATTTGTATGTATATATATATATATATATATATTCCTAAATATAACCTGTTCAGCCCGTATAATGTTACTTGTAGGTATGTTTTCAGTGCTGACCAATTAACACTGGACAGCTAATTGATGTGCTTTTCCCTTGGGGATGACCACCTCTCTCATTCTCAGCTTTCCTCAGTTGCCTATAGTTCTTTGTATAGTGTTGAAGCCTGTCCATTAGTGCCATCGTTGTTCAGCTCACATTTGAGCAGTATCCCACACCTAAAATAAAGCTCAGGTAACATTGCATAAGAGGGATCAGAGAGATTGTATAAGCCAGAGGATCAGAGAATTTACTGTGAGATTGAGTCTCCTAGTAATATCAGAAGTTATACCCATAAGTATCACCAATATTTTCCATTTCTTNATTGAGTTATCTTTTCCTGTTGAGATTTTGCAGCATACAAAGATCACATACAAAGAGGTTTTATAACACATATGTGCATGTATTGATCAACCCTTATACATTGCAAATATGTTCTCCCATAGTGTCTTCCGTAGTGTCTCTGCATTCAGTTGAATTTTTCCTTTGCTATTCAGAACACGTTCAGTTTATGGAAACCCATGTGTTTGTTCTTCAAAAATGTGCCCACTTCAATGTCCTAAAGCATTTCTCCTGTGTTTTCCTCTAGTAGTTTCATATCTTATATTTTAATTTTTAACGCATTTGAGTACATCTTTGTAACTACTAAAAGGGGCCTTGTTTCATTCCTTCTCATGTGGATACCCAGTTTTTCCAATAATAATTATTTTGCAAATTCTGCCATCATAGTGCAAATGTGTCAACAACAGAAAGATTATGTAGTTCCATGGGTCTCTGGCAAACCTCTTAGAGCTTATTCATTGAGAAAAGTAAAATGTGTGAACTCATGTGCTCCTAGGCTCCATTTTGCTTCAAAAAATAAAACATAAAGAAAGATGAAAAGCTGTTTGTTGACATCTATCTAAATGCTAGTCAACTCTATTATTGTTTTGACAGCCCCTTTGTTATATTAAGGAGCACATAGGCTGAACTGGAGAATGGATGTGTGGGTTTTACTTACTTTATTCCATCTGCTAAAGCTCTTTAGAGTTATTATTTAGAAAAGAAAATGTGTCTGTTTTATTAGTATAGCCAAAGAGTACACACTCACCAAAATTAATAATAAGCATAGTCCAGAATTATGCATACCTTGACAAATATTCTCATGGTGATTGAAAAAGATTTGGAAGGGGGGTCAAGATCATGATGGGGAAATCTACAGAGATAACTGAACCAAGCTCAGGAATTCACGAACTTTAGACCAACAGCTGTGGAACCTGCATGAGACCGGACTAGGCCCTCTGCATATGGGAGACAGTTGTGTAGATTGGTCTGTTTGAGGGACCACTGGCAACGTGATCAGGATCTATCTCTGGTGCATGAGCTGGCTTCCTGGAGCCCATTACCTGTGGCGGGATGCCTTGCTCAGTCTTGATGCAGCAGCGGGGAGGGGCTGGTCCTGCATCAACTGAATGTGCCAGGCTTTGCTGACTCCCCATGGGAGCCACTACCCTTTTGGACCAGGAGATGAGGGGTAGGAGGGAGGCTGCGGGCAGCAGAAGGAGGGATGGGAGGAGGATCTGTGGTTGGTATGTAAAATGAATTTTAAGAATTCTAAAAAATATATAGACAGTACTGTATTAAATCTTTGAGAATTTCATAAATATATAAAACATTTATGAAAAAAAGTAAAAGATTCGGAATAACCACTAACGTCTAGATCCTAAAATAAAACCACAAAACAGGAAAGTCCAGAAGAAGCTACTCAATTCCACCAGTATCCCCAACAAGCAACTCTGACCCTTATCAAGTCAAGAGTGTAGCCGGTCATTGGAGACTGCAGAGAACAGCCCTCTGGCACTGACTCACTGCTGGGTCCCGAAGCCCACAGAGGTCCTGCTGCAAAGGAGACCTTGTGACACATTACTGACAAATTTATTTATTTATTTCCATTCCTGGGATTTTGTCTTTTTAAGCAACTTTCCTAAATGTTCCTGGTCTTTTATTCAGTAAACTCAAACCTGGTTATCTGTTCTTTTTTTTTTAATGATTGTAATGATTGATTTTACTTCTTTGCTAATCTTATGTAAAATGAAACAACTTCTTTTTAAAATAATACCTCAAGCATATGTTGAAATGTCACTAAGATTATAATTTTTTTAATTTATTTAGAAAAGTTTTTTTTCTTTTAAAGAACAGATGACCAGCATAGATAAAAGTTTAATGCATATGACAAGACATTAGAAATTATCTAAATACAGACTGTAGATTATAATCTGTATAATATAGATTATAATCTTCCTGATAAGATATCAGATGCCCAATTGGAACACGTATGAGTGTAGGATGTGTGTGTGTGTGTGTGTGTGTGTGTGTGTGTAAATATACATGCTTATGCTTTCATGTAAGGAAGAAGCAAAACACTCACTATATACATGTACATTTGTGATATATACCTCCAGCTGTGGGAAAGACTAGATACACTATGTCCTTAGGTGACTCTGAAGTTACTAAGTCTAAGTAATTCCATACCACCACTCATCTTAATTTGTTACCTTCAGAAACCAAACAGCCCAGCCTCAGGTGCCCACCACCTAGTTGTCTTTGTAAGATGCTGTAGAAACTGATTGCACTTCTCCCTGCCTTTTCCAACTCTTTCCTTCACATTCTCACTCCACTCTAGCTGCACACTGCAGCTCTGACTGGAAGCTCTCTCCAGTGGAGACTAATGTTCTGACTCTCACCACATGTCACTCTGAACTAAAGACAAAAATAATACTCTATGCTATTCTCTCACTCTCTCCCTCCCTACCTACCTCCCTTCATTCTCCTCTGCCTCTTTCCTACAAACTGCCCCACTATCAACACCACCATGACCATATTACAAACTAATATTTTATAGTGAAGACAGATGTCCTCTGCATCAGATTCTGCCTCTCGGTTCCTGTCTTGAGCTCCTACCCTGACTTCCCCTGATGGTGGACTACAAGCTATTAAGATGAAATAAACACTATCCCAAAATTGCTTTTGGTCATGATTTTGTATCACAGCAATAGAAACCTAAGCCATCAGTTCCCCTCTACGATTGTCTATTCCACTTTGGGAAATGTCACTGATAATCATTTAGGTACCTTAGTCAAAAAACTAGAAATCATCTTGACTCCTCTTTCAATCCAAAATGCAATTCATCCACAAATTTTCTCTCAGATAAAGCTCCAAAATACATGCAGGTCTCAGCATTTCTTACTGTCTTCTTGCTTCTGTTGGCTACCAATACTTATGACCTAAATTGTTAAAGGGTTCTCAACTGGTTTCTTTTCCTCTGGTCTCCTTCAATTTCATTCCCCTCACAGCCAGAGTGTTCTAACACACACACACACACACACACACACACACACACACACACACACACACACACATACAGAGAGAGAGAGAGAGAGAGAGAGAGAAACAGAGCACAGTAAGAGTTCTCTGCTCTCAAAAGTTAATGATAATAAAAATACCTCATAATTATCAAGATCTAATATGTGTTGGGTCCTGTTCTAAGAATGTTGCAAGCATGCATCCTTCAAGAAGTGTTTGCCATGAAAGTCTTATGGGAACATTTGTAAGAAAACGTGGAAAGGCAACAGGTGTCTGGGAGAGCTGTTGGACCAGGATCCAAGGTGAAGAAAGAATAGATAAATAGGAAGGTAGAGAGATCTTAAATTGCCACATAGTTCTTTAAGAATTTTACTAAGGCCCTTCACCCAAAAGTTACTTAGGGAAGTTCAATGTTTCCCAGGAAGTGTTCTGCCTTAGGATTCCTGTGATCCTCAGTCCTTAGCTGGGAGCAGCCCTGTGGTAAGTGCTGTATCTATATAAACTGTGCTGCCAAACAATGATGTGGCTGCAATCAGAGACCTGAGGACCTGAAAGACTTGATCTAGGGCCACCACATCCTTTACTGTTCCCAACAACTCATGAAGAAGTACTTTAAATTAAATAATAATTCCTTAATTATTTAACCTTTCAAAGGTGAGGGAAGAGGGTTCAGGGGGTCAAGATTTGGAAAATGTTAAAGTCAGGACTTAGACGTGGATCCAGCCCCATATCTCTCGTGTTCAATCAGTGCTTCATTCTGGTCACACGGCAAATATTACCTTGTGATGAACAAAAGGTTCAAGAAAGCAGAACGTGCTCTCTCTCAAAGCACTGTTGTGTTTTGTCGGTCTAGAGCTCCCATGTTACTCACATGTTGCTCACTTTGCTCTCAGCGACTATAGAAGATGTGCTGGTAGCTTGGATTGGATTGGATGGTGTGGACAGAATTTAATAGGGNGGTAATACTAGCAACTAAATAGAGAACCAGGTGAAGATTCTTCTTTAACTAAAAAGCCCAAAATAAACATCATGAAAAAATGTGGACACTTCCATTACTACAGACCCTTCTAAAAGATCCAATGCAATAAAAACCCAAACTCTAACAAGNATATCTACTAGAAAAGATGAAAAATAATTATAACTAGATGGGTTTTTTTCTTATCTACCTAGTAAAATACAAGAGCATTAACCAAAAGTAAAGTTTAATAGACAGAACAGAATTTTTTTCTACATACTAAAAATTAATCACTTAGAAGTACAATTGAGAAAGAATTGCAGTTACATTAAAAATAATAACAATGAGAAGTAATAGACTACATAAGTAATCTGGTTATAAAGATAAGGAAGACTTTTTAACCTTCTCTGAAAAAAAATACCATATTTTATCAAGAATTTAAAGTACTATTTATTATACACAAAGAANAAATCATGTTCCTAAATAGATACATTTGTACTCTGAAGGGGTATGTTTCTAAATCATGTTACAGATTTACCTCAATTATCATATAAATATCAGTGTAAACTATTTCACAAGATGAATGAATTATAANGTTTGAGAAAATAAGTAAGAATGGCTAAGAAATATTTGTAAGCCCTGAGGATGGCATTATCTACCGGACTTAAAATACAACAATGAACAGCAGAGTTCCACCCTAATTGAAAGTCAACCTAATGAAATATATTAGATGATATGAAATAATAGTCTGTTTTACAGAATACATAACATTTTTATAACCAAGTCATACAAATTGATAGAGAAACCAACAAATAGTACTCACTGGAAAGAGTAGAGGTAAATTGGTTCCCAACTTCATNTCCAACTTTCAGAACGATCCAAGAGAAAGATGAAAGTCTCACACACACACAAAAACTAAAACTGAAGTTATCTAATCTCACAGAAGCTACATTTATGTGACAGAACACTGCATTGGTGCTTATGATACTTGATCATGGTTGTCAACTTGATTGAATTAGAAACACTGGGGACTGGTAAAACACACCTCTTTGTAGGGGACATTTGCAGAAGTGACTTACATGTGAGATACAAAAGACCCCCCCCCTTGATGTGGGGAGTGAATGTGCATAGGAGGTACTCTTAGTAGCTGCAGCTGAGGACGTATCCTATCAAGACCCTAAGTGCAGGCCCATACAGATGCCTAAATGCTAACAGGTAGCACCTTCTAATCAGCAGCCAGGACAAAAAAATAAAAATNAAAAGGAAGTGTCATGCATTCTACTACACTCCAAAAGTAGCATGTGCCTACCAGCCTTCTCTCCTTTATTTGAGTTAGGGATCTATCACTGTGGTGGCTGATGCAATCTTTCTCTGACTTCAGACTCTGGATCTCAATCTCCCAACAGGAATTCAATACCNGTGACTCTCTAAGGAGCACCCCAGCATTTGGTACCAGACTGGGACCGCTAAATTTCTTGGATTAGGCATCTACCTGATTCTCTGCCTTGCATGTGTAGCACCATTNGACTACTCAAAGCCTATTGTGCAAGCCAATATAACATATATAAATATAAATACAATAAAGACAATATAATAAATAATATGCATGTCTATTAGTTCTGCTCCTCCAGAAAACTTTACCTAATGCAATAGTAAAATATCTTTGTTATCTTCATCGTATTTTTGTAAAAATATTTAATAATTTTATAAAACATGAGTGAGCAAAATAAAATTATAAAACAAAGAAAATTTTATATTATAAATTTAAAATTTTAATTATATTATAATTATAATTATATAATAAATTTAAATTATAAATAATCATTATATGACTCTTTATGATTGCAGAGGGAAAGAAAGTTCATCCAAACATGAAGACAGTACTGGGGCAGCAGTAAGCTCAGTCAATAAAGGGCTTGCCTTGCAAACATGAGAATGTCAGTTCAGTTTGCAGAACTCACCTTTTAAAAATAGCTGAGAATGGTGGCATGAACTAGCAATCCAAACCCCAGGAAAGAAGGGACAGCCTTATCTCTGGGGGCTTACTTGCCAACCAGTCTATCATACTTTGTTCTAGGCCAGTG
This sequence comes from Neotoma lepida, assembly GCA_001675575.1. NCBI lineage: Eukaryota > Metazoa > Chordata > Mammalia > Rodentia > Cricetidae > Neotoma > Neotoma lepida. Next base: position 124,910 of record LZPO01044502.1, on the reverse strand, counting down.
AGGGATCCTATCTCAAATTAAAAGAAGGATGGTATCTGAAGGAACAAGACCCAACCAACATTGTCCTCTGACCTCCACACGTAGGTACACATATGATTGTACACACACAAACATGCATACACAAACACATAAATAGTGAAAGCATTTCTTCATTAATGGACCACTTATGTTCTATATTAGCTGTCCACTTAAGTAAGACTTTCTTTTCCCAGTTAGTGCTATCTGACCATTGGAAATACTGATTTGGGTCAAACTCAAGGCTATTAATCAAATGTGTGTCTACACTGGAACTATATGCCCTTAGGAAAATCAGTGAAGCCCTCAATCACTTTGACAAATGAATAACAATATTTAAGGAGCAAAGGGTGCTGTAAACAATTTACCAAAAACTTTAAGTTAAACTAACTAATTTTTTTGTTTCTCACTATGAATGAGCTTGTAGAGAGCAATAGGGCACATCTTTGGGAATTGCCTTGATTTTGTTAATTGAAGAGAGAAGATCCTCCCAATGTGGATGACAGCTTTCCCTGATTGGGATCCTGAACTCTGTAAGGAGAGAAAGAGTTAAGCAGCGGTATACAGTCATCACTCCCTGGTTCTGATTGTCGATACAATTTAAACAGTTACTTCAAGCTCTAGCTGCCTTGATTTCCCCACCATGATGAGCTATACTCCAGAGCTGTGAACCATAATAAATAAGCCCTTTCTCCCTTACAAAAAAAATGATATCATAAGTATGCTATAATTAACGTGATTTATGAAATAATGTTTTTAACTTTTTTTCATTTTCACTTCATGTTTCTAATTAAGTCCCAATTAAACCTTTTTCCCACTCTGGTTGGCTTAATTCTAAATGGCCCCATTACACACCTGCACAACCCTCTGGCTATGAAAGTAAGAGATACTTGTGAATGTGGTGGGCTAGCTCTCCCATGATTATGTCATATTATGGCAGGATTTTGTGGATGGTTTCAGCTTCTAATCATTTGATGCTAAATTAAGCAAAATAGAAATTGTCATGGATGTGTCTGGCTCAATCAATTTATCCCTTAACAGAGGCTGGAGAGATTAGGATTGTAAAGTAGATTCTTTGGCTATCATCTTATAAAGAGGCTCATGTGGCAGAGGCCGAGTCTAACTCCAGAAAGAACACCTTGGATTTTAACTGAATCTGCCAAGAACCAGTGAACTAGGATGAGGACCCTGTATTCCACAGGGGATCACAGTTATAACTACTGTTTCAATAGCTTGCTGAGAACCTGAGCAAAGAACCTAAGAAAGACATGCCCAGAATCTCTAGACCTATGGAAACTTTAAAACAAGACATGTACATCACTTGATGCCCCTAAGTTTGTGGTGACTGGTTACACAATAAAAAACTAACAACACTCCCACTCTTAACTATGATAACACAATCCCCACTTTCAGTAATGTCAATATTAGATTGTGGTAGCACTCACCAAAGCCAAACATATTTGGTTGGTCGTTTGATAGCCACCTGTCTCTCAATGAGATTTCAAGCTCTTTGCACGTGCTGAGGCAGAAACATCTTTCTTGCCACACTAGCCTCAGAAATAGGACACAGTAACTGTTACACACAAGTGCTAAAAAAAGGGGGGGGGGACATTTGAGGGTTGCACGCTGTGGTAGTTTGAACGTAATTGGCATCCATAATCTCATAGGGAGTAGCACTATTAGAAGGTGTGGCTTTGTTGGAGTGGGTATGGCCTTGTTGGAGGAAGTGTGTCACTGTGGGTGCAGCCTTTGTGGTTTCCTATGCTCAGGATACCACCCAGTGTTTCAGTCGACTTCCTGTTGTCTGTAAGATGTAGGACACTCAGCTACTCCCCGGGTACCACATCAGCTACTCCCTGGGTACCATATCTGCCTGCATGCCACCATGTTCCCCACCATGATGATCATGGTTTGAATCTCTGAAATTGTAAGCAAGCCCCCTTAATTAAATGTTTTCTTTATAAGAGTTGCAATGTTCATGGTGTCTCTTCACAGCAATAGAAACCCTAAGATATATACCTCTAAGGAACCTTTGAAGCAGCTGTTACTGTGTGAGGAAAATGCTCTCCATCTCCCCTTCAAAGAATTCAGGGTACATTAATGAAAGCCTGGAAGACATAAATGTCGGAGAGATTTATCTGGAGACCTGAATTCTGAGAAATACCCTTGGAAATGTACTAAGCAGCTTAGGCCAACTGGCCAATGCTGCCCCACTACAAAAAGCAGCTTTGCCTGTGAGCCAAAAGCTAGAGGAGATAGCCCCATCACTCCTGATTCAATTCCTATGTGCCTCTCCAGCTCCTTACTGTCAGGTTCCTGGTCTCTGCTTATGAAGATGCTACAAGTATCATTAAAGAAAATAGCTAGATATAGGACAATCTGCCCAGTTTCTGGCACATTGCTTGGTTCAGTCTCTTGTCTGGACCTCATAGAAAATGTTGCTCAATGAGTGTCTCCTGTCCGTTCTTTACTATAGGGCTCAGAGCTGTTCTTGACTCCAAGGTCCAACACTTCAATAGAGAGAAGTGTCCCTTCCCTCAGATGCTATAGCTCCCCAAACCTGGATTTTGTGGCATTTCCTAGAATGTTACCTTAACTGTCACCGGAGCTCCACCTGTGACTCTAATCTAGTCACATACGTGTTGATCCTTGTGTCTTCTTCCAGTCAAGGGTGATATTCAAACCTGGGCCCAGGATATAAACCCTGTGTTGAAGGTTGCCTCAGTCACAGCTGAGATACTGATTCAATTCTGTACCCTGCCAGCTCTGTCAAGTCTACACACATGGAAAATGGTTCTCCAACTGACTCTTCTCTTTCCATCTGTATCTTTTTCTTAAGATTTAATTACTTATTTTATGTGTATTTGTGTGTGCCTTGAGTATATACATACATGTAACCCATGTGGTGTGATGCCTATAAATACCAGAAAAGGGCATCAAATACTTTGGAACTGGAGTCACAGGTGGTTGTAAGCCATCATGTGGGCGCTGACAATGAAACCCAGGTACCCAGAAACAGCAATAAGCACTCTTAACTACTGAGCCATCTCTCCAGCACCACCCATGCACATCTTTTTGACAAGATGCACCGGAAGATCAAGTAGCATCCTATTAAGATTATTCTTGTATATGGACTTCCATGAAGAATTCATTCATCATACATTTTAAATTTATTTTATCTAAAAGTATTATAGTTATTGCAAGCCAGCCCATGTTCCTTCATTCTATATATAAAATATCTTCTCTAAAATGTCTTACATTTCTGTAATACTTTAAAATTTATATAATGGCTGTTTTCACTGTGTTGATAGTCTTTAAAAACTAAAACTGCAGACTTTATTAAGTGCATTTTGAATTATGTTTTGGTATTTAACAAGCAGCATGTACGAAAGGAAATTTAAAGAAATGTGTTAGCAAGTTTTCTTCTGTACATATGTCATATTCCTTCAAATGACAATGTCAATTAGAGGCATTCATTTCTGTGCATATCACACTTATAATGTGAATTACCAGCTTCTGGCAATTAGTGCCTTTCAATACTGCCATTATTTAATAAATTCCATAGAAGGTGTCTTAGTAGATGGAAATATGAAACTACTATTCTGTTCATAATTATATACAAAGAAATCCAGTAAAACATTTATATGAAAGCTACATGTATACATTTTTCCTTCCATAGTCAATTATATGTTACCTAGTTGTTTTCTTTAATGATATTTGCCATAATCTTAAAACAAATGTCAATGATTTTATAGAAAAAAGTACCTTTTGTAGGCATTATTTACATTTGTAATATATTTGTAGCCAGGCAGGATGATATACACCTTTAATCCCATCACTTGAGATAGGAGGACCCTATCTTAAAGGCCACCTTGGCCTACACAGTGAGTTCAGACAAGCCAGCCTGGACTACATAATAAATCTTGTCTCTAAAAACATAAAACAAAACAAGTTCCTCTTGGTTATCAAGATCTCATTAAGTTGTTTCTTCCATTTCTGCATACCAGAATGTAAAAATAATTAATTAAATAAATAAAGAAATAATAAAGAAATAAACAAACAAACAAACCGCAATGATTTCCAACCTTCAGACAGACTTGAATTACCAAAAACCCCAATATAAGAGTCCAAGCATGAACGTTTCTGAAAATTCCTCAGGTGATTCTATTACACAGACTTCTATTACATTATTATTCTATTACAAAACACTTCTCTAAGGAGGCCAGAAACTTCGGAGCAGAGATCAAATGTGAATTTAGGTAGAGTATGGTCCTAAAATCGTATTCTAAGGCAGATGAGGACAGAGTGTGATCTAGAGCTTCAGCTTCTGCCTCAGGCACTTCCTGGGCTCTGCTGAAGACCTAGACACAGTTATAGATATGATGTTACATCACTGTCTTCAGGTGTATGCAGATAACCATGAGATGCACAAGCTGGGGTCAGGGTCACAATTGGAGCTTTAGGTTCCCAGCCTTCATGTCACACATCCTGAGCTTATGAGGAAAGGTTCCATGTCCTCTGGAGAATTATTTTCTTGACTTGTTAGTACAAAGACTCTCTCTCTCTCTCTCTCTCTCTCTCTCTCTCTCTCTCTCTCTCTCTCTGTGTGTGTGTGTGTGTGTGTATGTGTGTGTGTCTCTCTGTATCTCTCTGTCTCTCTGTCTCTCTCTCCTCTCTCTCTGTCTGTGTGTGTGTGTCATTCTGTTGTCCCTCTAGAGAATCCTACCTAGTATACCACTTAAGTTAACTATGCATTAAATCCACAACACGAGTAGAAAGACAAAGAAAGGAAAAGGCCTAAATTCCTACCTGTCTCATTTGCTTCTGTCTAGACAACTAAGGAACTGAGGAAGATTGTGGATGTTCTATCAACATTGCTCTATCCTACTTCCTGGCAGACCATCTTCCCTAGGTCACCCTATTAGAAGTGATTTATGCCATGTAGAAATGAAATATGTGAAGAAACAACCATGAATTATCAAACCTCATTTTCAAATATATCCTTTCTACAAATATTAGGCTAAAGAACCATTTTAATTAGAAGAACTCATGGGAAAACTCATAATAACCACTGTGTAACAAGGTTTGCAGGAGGATTTTCTTCGGGCAAAGTTTAGATGTCAATAAATCAAGATAAACAGATTTCAGTCACACTCTGCTGCTGCTTCCTTTGGTGGTGGATGCAGTTTTAAAGGGATCTATTCTTCATATTTACTGAAACAACTTGGACCAAGTGCAATCAGGTGGAACTTGTTTTCCTTCCAATATTAACTTTTTGAGCCAAGTAACGCTTTCCCCATAATTTTTCTTCTGTGCCTAATAACTTTTATCCCTCTGTTCTTCCTCTGTATCTAGGATCCACTAGCATCTTGATAGCTAGTAGCTGTGTACAGTAGGTACATTTACTCATCATCTGAAAGTAGATGTTTTTCTGAGTGCTTCTGTGCTACTGAGGATGCTATGATTGATGGAGGTCTCCATCACTAACCTCTGACTTTAAAAACAAGTCTCATATAAGAGAATATTTTTCAATTTCTGTATCTATTTTGATGAATGCATATTTCGAAAGAAACCTGCAATTCAATTTTATCTGCCAAGTCAGAATTTTTTTCTAAAACTGTGCGTGTGTTGAAATATATATATATGTATATTTATAATTTCACACATGGTTTACACTTTTCTAATTTCTTTCCATCAATTAATATTTATAAGCATATTAATTTGAAAGTCAATTTGAGACAGGCATACGATTTCTAGATAAGAAAACACAGATGGTGGCACAATTTTCTGCAGACTATTTTTATAATGACTCTCTTACAGGCAATCTGTTTTATCAGCTTTCCAATGGGTCCACAGTACAAAGAATTCCAAAAGAGAAAAATTCCAAGATTCCAAAAATACTTGGCTGTGAAGAGATTCAGTGGGTATAGCTTCCTCCTCAGCAAGACTCTAGAGTGTGTCAAACTAAGAATAAAACTTAACATTTCCTCTTCTGGCCCTGCAGAAGAACCTTGTTATTGTATTGTGAGATGCTGATGTGGCTTTGGGCCATGAGGATAATGGAAATTTGCTACAGAGTGTGATGAAAATGTATCAGGCATAAAAGCAGGGTAATCAAGGGATGAATCAACAAACAGGGCAACACCAAACAAGCAATCTCATCAGGTCAGGGTTCAGGAGCAACCTGACTACAGATTTTTATCTGGAAATGATCACAAGCAGACCAGACACAGTGTCTATTTGTGACAGTGCACATAGTGGATGGATATATAATCACTGGGAAACTGAAAGAAGACTGCCGGCTTCATGTCTAATCATTAGTGATCAGTAATAAAAATGAAAATTTTCTTGGTGGCAGAGCTGTTTCCTATTGAGGAGAGTGCAGAACAATTTAGTCAAAAGCCATTCATCTGTGTAGGCATGGTGCCAATCTTGTCTAATTCAGAATAAATTGGTCTGGACTAAGTCGTTCTTTTAGTGGTTAAAGATTGCCCATATCAAAATGTCAAGCGTCTAAATTTTGAATGAGCACGCCCCCCCAAAAAAAGGAAAGAAAACAACTAAAATGCAGATATGCTAGAGTTAGTTTCATTAGCAAGAAATAATACCAGCACTCAGGATCACATGCTAACAGCATCCCCATCACTGATTTCCAGAACAGAAGACTGAACTCTGTTTAAAAGCTAAATAATTAAAGAAGTTATTAAGAGGCCGTTTCACCATTTTAAAAAGTAACTCAATTAGTTGACAAGCTGATCTCAGAGCAATCTTGAGATGCACAGGAAAATGAAATGAATTTTATGGGTTAGGGGAAATGTTTGAATGAAATATTAACTCCTATGTTTCCTTGGATTTCAACAAATATTTCTAGGGCATCTGTGAGAACACAGCATTGAGCAGATTGTGGGATAACAAAGTCAAATTTTTAAAAGAAGTTGGGAGGAATCTGTCTGCATAAATTAGTCTTTCATTTCAGTTCCTGAACTCAATCTCATCATAATCACATTTGAAGAAAATTTATATTTTAGGTCAAGAATATTGCCATAGAGTCTAAACTTTCTCAGATTTTTGGCAAATCAGTAGTACTCTAAGTGATTACAAAATATCTCAACTTTCATATAATACTTCAGTCCACTCAAATATTTACATACCTTATTGAACAAATGCTTTTGAGAGTAAAAATCACATCAATGAACACATTTTTATTGAACCTTTAATAAGAGCTGGGTGTTAACTGTATGAATTGCTGGAGAAAGAATGCCAACCAAGAAATTCAATCCAAATGCATGCTGGGTTTTATTTTTAAAGTGTGTGTGTGTGTGTGTGTGTGTGTGTGTAAAGATGTACAATTCTTACTTATTTACATTCTATGACAAACTTAAAGTATCAGAGTATTTTTAAATGTATTATAGTGGTGTAAGCATGCTGTTGTTGGTTCTCATAAAATATGGACAGAAATAAAAGTATTTACCATTATATTAAATATATATCAATGAGATTTTATTACCAATTTTTCATATGCAATAATTCCATCTTTCATATTTCATATTTCAAAATAATATGATGTTTTATATTCAAAAGTTCAAGAAAATAGACTAAGATGTTTATATTGCTAAAAATAAAAAACAGTAGAGGGTCCCACTCAACCAGAGGTCACGCCAACTACCAGAAGTCCAGCCCCCAACTTGAGTGAAGACTCCATGCTCAACCACAGGCCACACCAGCCAGAAGACCAGAGGAAACAGAAACTAAGGAACAAAACATCCATCCAACAAAGACAAACTCAGAAATTGGCACTTAGACCTATAATCTCTCCAAACCTAGATGCCTAGACACCAGTATAAGAACACAATCAACAACAGCCAAGGTAATATGTCACCAGTAGAGCCTAACTATCAACAAGATAGACATACACTTATCCACACTAACTGAAAGACAGATAGAATATCTAAGTTAACAAAAACAGATATGAAAAGTGACATAACAACAGATACTAAGGAAATCTAGAGAATCATAAGGACATAGTTTTAAAACCTGTACTCTGCAAAACTGGAAAATCTAAAAAAAAAAATAGATAATTTTCTCAATAGATAACACTTACAAAATTAAATCAAGATTTGATATTCAATTTAAACAGACCTAAACCCCTAGTGAAAGAGAACCAGTAATTAAAATCCTACCAACCAAAAGAAGCCAAGGATTAGATGGTTTTAGCACAGAATTTTACCAGACTTTCAAAGAAAAGCTAATACCAGTACTTCTCAAATTATGCCACAAAATAGAAACATAAGGAACATTGCCCAACTCATTTTATGAGGCCACAGTTACCCTGATTCCAAAAATCACATGAAGACTCAACAAAGAAAGAAAATTACAGACCAATTTCCCTCATCAACATAGATGCAAAAATACTCAATAAAATCCTCACAAACCAAATCCAAGAACACAACAAGAATACTGTCCACCATGGTTAAGTAGGCCTCTTCCAAGTAATGCAAGGATGGTTCAATATATGAAAATTAGTAAATGTAACCCACCATATAAACAAACTGAAAGAAAAAAAGCACACATGATCATTTCATTGGCTGCAGAAAAGGCCTTTGACAAAATCCAACACCCCTTCATGGTAAAGTTATAGAGCGATTAGGGATGTAAGGGATATACCAATACATAACTTCAGGGATGTCTTTTTAATTTTATGTGTGTTGGTATTTTCCCTGAATGTATATTTATACACCATGTGCATGCACTGCCTGCAGAGGCCAGAAGAGGGCTTTTGGTCCCCTGGATCTGGAGTTATGGATGGTAGTGAGCTGCCATGTGGTACTGGGAATCAAACCCAAGTCCAATAGAAGAGTAGTCAGTGAATGTTCCGAACTGCTGAGCCATTTCTCCATTTCCTTTAGAGATGTTTTAGCTCCCTTTCAAATGGATCATCAGATGTTTCCTAACATTTCAGCTGTAAGATTTCTACTGTGCTATTAAGTCAAGAAAGTGTTGTTTGGCACAACTTGATGCTCTGAGAGCAAACAACTGCTTGCTCTCTGCTTCAAGTTAAGGCCTGTTCCACAAGAGGGAACCTATGCATGGATAATGTAATCCTAGACCATAACCCATGACTAGGGTGATCTTAGGTCTTAGGGGATAATTTATTGCTGTTGTTCAGATAAATTTGCATAGTCCCAAGCTGTCTTCTAAATATTTGTGTTTATACTCATATAGACAAATGATACTCTCAACCTTAATCTGAGAAATTTCTCTTTGCAATAAATGGTGATGAATACAGAAACACACAGCTGTTCAAGTTGCTGAGAATAAGTAATGGATGGTTACTCAGCCCTAAACTAGACATTTGTACCATCTCCTCTAAAGTTCAGGGAACATCACAGAAGAGATGGAAAGAAGGGAAAAGCCGGAAGATAGGGAAAAGGGCTCTGAAGAGCTATCTTCTGGGCATCACATACAATGCAGTAATGACTTTACAGCAGCTGATGCTGTCTGCAATGGGTCTCCACAGGACTGGGGCTGTCAGCATCAATCAGTGGTTGGGGATAAGTTCACAGGGTCTACCCACTCTCCACTCAACTATTGGCTACTGGTGAATTCTAGGGAAGAGGCAGACATTGTCTTCACTTGTAAATCTACTGATGGATTCAGACTTCAATAGATAGCTCCAAACTGAAGGTTAAAAAAAAAGGCCCTATTTGAACTCAGTGAGTCAAAAAAAGAAAAAAGATTGTAAATATAGGAAAGTGATTTATGGAAAGGAAGGAGTAGGAGAGAGGTAAGAGAAGATGGAGTGACAGTAATCAGAGTGTATTTTATACACATATGAAATTGTCTAGGAACAGACTTAATAAGTTATTTTTTGAAAAGGAGCTGACATTCTGGAAAGTAAGAAAATATAAACAAAGGAGCACTATAAATATAAAACATATTTTTTCTGCTTAAATTTCTATACCACATATGCTTCAGTGCAGTCTGCTGCAGAATAAAACATGGAACAATACTAAGGGCACAAAGATAAAAAATTTTGACCTAGAAAGTCACTCTTTCTCTGGAAGTCTACATATTTTTTTTTTGTTGTTTTGAACTATCAAACTTAACTTTCATGAGCCAATCTTATATCCAAGTTTGGGCAACTTTTCATTATTAGGTAAATGCAGGCAGGAAATTCCCTAAATACAGTGAATATAAAAATATGGATTCAGACAAATCATTTAAAACCACTATCTAAATAATTTGCAAATTGTAACTTGATTTTGAAAAAAAGGATAATATGTGAATTATTATGCACTAAATAACACAGCTTTAAAAAGATGTCAATGTAATGATGCCTAACGATATTCTGCTATACTCATAGATTGGTGCATAGCCCAATATTCATCAGAGAAGCTTCATCCAGAAACTGATGAAAACAGATGCAGAGACCCAGTCAAACATTAGGCTGAGCTAAGGGAATTTTGCTGAAGAGGGTAGAAAGGATTGTAGGATCCAGAGGGGTCAAGGACATCATAAGAAAACCCACAGGATCAACTAACCTGAACTCATAGGAGCTCACTGAGACTGAACTGACAACCACAGTGCCTATATGGGACTGACCTAGGCCCTCTGCATATATCTGATAGTTGTGTAGGTTAGTCTTCTTGTGAGACTCCTAACAGTGGGAGCAGGGGCTGTCTCTGACTCTTTTGCTGGATTTTGGGACTCTATTCCTCATACTGGGTTGCCTTGCCCAGCCTTAATACAAGGAGAGGTGCTTAATCTTACTGCAACTTGATATGCCATGTTTTGTCAATATCCATGGAAGGCCTGCCCTTTTCTGAATAGAAATGGAGGAGGAGTGGATGGGGGGGCAGGCAGAGAGGAGGTGGAGATGGGTTTGAAGGAGAGGACGGAGGGGAATCTGTGGTTGGGGTGTAAATTAAATAAATAGATAGACAGACAGACAAACAGACAGACAGACAGACAGATAGATAGATATCAAATAAGCCTTAAGTAATTCCAAAGAGACACTGAAGAAGTCTAATGCATAGCAGAAGCTGTATTCCTATTAGTTATGGCATTGTCAGTCTATATTAGTCACCTGTGGGCAATTACTATGATTTTACTTACATTCATATTATATTCCATTTAAAGAATAGTGTCTCTGCAATGTTTATAAAAATAGCTAGAGTTATTTTTAAGTTTTTATACAATAATGAGATAATGGTTCCAGGCTAAAACTTATTCACATCAGAGGTGAGGAAGCTGCTATAGGTAACAAATGAGACCAGGTTTTCACTCTGGCTACAATGAAGGAACCAAATTTCTCCATTCACATGAAAATCTATCTTAGAACTTCAAAGAAATGGGTAAAATAGATGAATCAGAGTTCCCAAAAGATTATTAAAGGGCAATGATTTCTAAGATGCCAAAATTATATAGAGATATATCAATAAAGGGGTATTAGGATTACCCAGGTTACTGATTAGAAGGAGTCACTGGGAATCAAAGCAGTATTCAAGAGTCTTTAGGACGTTTTGTCAAAAGACAGGGCTGAGGAGAAAATCACATGGAGATGGAATTAGAGACCTTCAGAGCGCCAACCCTAGAAGTTCCTTTCCTGGTCTTCAACTGAGGATGGCTCATGCATGTGAAGAAACCATCTGAGACTGGGGAGAGATGAAGGTTGATTACTTCTTTAGTTTTATCTAAATCATATTCCAAAGTGAGCATGTGTTATTATCCCCAAGACGTCTACTATCTGGCCTCACAAAACAGGGAACAAGAATATTTTCAGGAATATATTTCCAAAAGCAACGATCCAAGGTAAAATGTATGATGCTAGCAATGAGAAGTAAAAAAGAATGAAAATATGGCCCAGAATTAGAAAAAAAAATTAATCAGTATCATAGAAATTAAATGCATAGCAGAATTGGTACTAGGTAAGAATATTAAAATTAAAATTTTCAAAAAGCTAGAAAAAGATCAACTATGTTAAGTAGAGCCATGGAGAATATTGAAAAAAACTAAAATCACTCTTTAGAAAGGAAAGTAAAGGTGTTTGAAATGACAGACATATTTTTGGTGGTCTTAATGCAGAATAGAAACTTTACAAGAAAGTATTAGTGAGCGTGAAGACAAATTGTAGTTAGCCTCATACACTCATTATTGGATATCCCGAAAGGAATTATACAGAAAGAGTATGCTTGAAGAAATCATGACTGAAATGTTACCAAGTGGATGGACACCATAAGCAAACTAGTGATTGTAAGGACATGAAAGACTGGGAGGACCAGCTAGCTTCTTTTACAGTACCCCTCTTCTGTTTATTATGAGGGGCTTGTTGTTGCTCCTGCTGTTGCTGCTGCTACTACTAGTAGTAGTGACAGTGGTGGTGGCAGGGGTAGTGGTGGTTTTCTGCTGCTCTTGCTGTTTTTGAGACTGTTTCTTACTCTGTAGTCCAGGTTGGTCTGGAATTCACTATGTAGCCCAAGATGCCCTTAAACTCACAGAAATCCACCTGCCTCTGCCTCTCATGTACGAGGATTATAATCGCACACATCTTATAATGATCTTCTTGGGAAAACTCAAGGGAATGTGAAAGATCTACTTTTTGAAAGCTTTCCTACAACAAACTAAACACCAACAACCAGATCCCACCTCTTAGAGATTCTACCACCTTCCAGTCCCTTGATCCTGGAACCAAACCTCCAATCACATTAACTTTTGAGTGTGTATGATGTATTACATCCAAATGATAGGCCTGGAACTTTGAGGAAATGAACAAATCAAGGATGCGAACACCTTAACGTCTCGAAGAAACTGAAACTAAGAGAGTGCTTTAAAACAAACAAACAAACAAAATAATTATGACAAGGAAACACAAAAGGCAACCTGAAAAGAAAAATGTAGAAAGGTATAGTTAACAAAACGATGTGATAAAAGTTAAATGTCTCTAATAATGGAAGGTGGTTGTTGTGTACAACCTAATATGATCTGATGAGAAGACTTCTACGGTTGTCTTTCAAAAATACTATTCCAAGTAAATTAAAAGAAAACATGTCATATAAAACCAACTTGAGGGTCATCATGATTGATGACCTCCAAAGGCCATAAAAGAGGGAAGAACTAAGAAACTGTCCCAGACAAGAGTAGACTAAAGAGATATGACAAATGTGGGGTGTGACAAATAACTTGAATCAAATCCTGTCACAGAAGAGAACGTGAATGGAAAAGTGATTAAATTCAGACAGTCTGAGTGTAGGCAGCATATCGGTCTTAGTTCTGTAGTTTTGACAAATGAACCACATCAGCATAAAATAACAAGATGGAAAGTGGCGGGGGGTAGGGGGGGTCTTGGAAGTCTTGTTACTCTTTTAAACTCTTCTGTAACTATAACATTATTCCAAAATTCTTTAAAAAACAAAAACGATTTTTAATGACATATGAAAGAATTGATTACAATGGTCCTGTAATACAAAAGGGTTAGTAACTTCTTGATTCAGAAAGTAAATAGCACCGGGAATCCTGGACAGATACAGAAGAAAGAAGCAATGAAAGCATTAATTTTGTGAAATACTTAAAAAAATCTGACATCGAACTCAAAAATCTGCCTGCCTCTACCTCTGGAGTGCTGGTATTAAAGGCATGTGCCACCACTGCTGTGGTAGACCAGCACCCTATTTATATACCCCAGGGACCCTTGAGGAATGAGGGATAAGACACTTCATTAGAAATAAAGAGGGGAGAGAAATAGAGAGAAAATACAGGATAGACTCAAGTGGGCCTGGACCCTTATGCACCGGCCCAGAACTTCATTACAAAGGTCTATTTATAACAATGCCAAGCAGTGAAGCAAAAGACCTCTCCCTTGCTAGTTACAGTCAAGTGTACAAACTTACAAACACCTGATACTCAGGCCTGTGGTCCAATCAACCTCCTATGCAGTCCTGTTGGGTACCGCCACTAGGAAACCTAATTGGCTCCAACACACTGCCCAGCCAATAATTGACTTCTTAAAGTAATGTTGGCAATGATATGCTATGGAATTTGTAATGCGTGAAAGTTTACTGTATGGGAACAAATCATAAAGGCCAAGAGGGAATAAATAGAAGCAGACTGCTGAAAGATTCTCACTTTTATTACATTTATTTACGGTGAGTGAGTGAGGGTGTGTGTGTGTGTGTGTGTGTGTGTGTGTGTGTGTGTGTGTGTGTGCGTGTGTACCCTAATACTCATGTTAAAGTCAAAGGAAGTCTGGTCTCTCATTCTACTATGTGGGTCTTGGGGACTGAATTCAGATCCTCAGGCTTGGTAGGAAGTACATTGACACATCAAGCCATCTGTCCAGCCTAAAAGATTCTGTTACACACATATGTAACAAAGTATCACTTGAAGGTTGTCATTAAGTAATGATGTATACTACACACTCAACAGAAACCATCAAATAACAGGGCAAATGGTTGCATTTAGTAATTTAATGAAGGAAATAAAATGAAATTTGAAAATAATTAAATCCAGGGATATTAATGCTAATCAAAAGACATCTAGAAGATTTATTATATCATATAATGTAGTGTGATTCTTTGAATGAAAATGGTCCCCATAGGCTCATATGTTTGAATGCCTGGTCATTCAACTGTTTGCGGTCAGTGGAACTATTTGGGAAGAATTAGGACGTATGGCCTTATTGGAGGTGGTGTGTCACTGGGAGTCAGCTTTGAGGTTTAAAAAGCCCATATCATTTCTAGTGTCTCTCAGTCAGCGTCGTAGTTGTTGTCTAAACATGTAAGATGACAGCTTCTCTAGCACCATGTCTACCTGTCTACTGCCACACTCCCAGCCATGATAACCATGGACTCAACTTCTGAAACTGTAAGCAAGCCACCAATGAAAAGTTCTATCCTTTATGAGTTGCCTTGGTCATGGTGTCTCTTCACAGCAATAGAACAGTGACTAAAACATGTATGGATTCAAAGAACATTACCTTGGAGAAAAAGGAACATTTTACAGTGATAAAGCTATGTCAAGTCATCAAGGGGCCATAATCATTCTAACCATGTTAGATACCTAACAGTGGTACTTCATAATAAGTAAAAACAAAACAAAAAGCTGATAGAACTCTGAGGAGAAGATAAACAAAACACCTTTATCTCACAGCAAATGAAAAGAAAACCAACACGCATTTTCAAGAAATGTGAGCAACTATTAACCAAATTAATTTGGCTGACATCCATAGAATATCTCATCTAAAAACCTATAAATGTACAGTTTTTAAGTTGTGCACAGGACATGGACAATAAAAAGACCATTTTATCATGCATATAATAAGTCTTAATAAATTTAAAAGGGTTTAATTCATATGAAGTATATTTTATGTATAGAGTAGAATTAAATTAGAAATCAATAACAAATTAACTGGAAATGTTGTAGTTTAGATTTAGACTGTTCCTCAGATGCTCATGTGACAAATATTTTGTCCGTAGCTGCTGATACTGCCAAGAAACAGTAGAAACTTTAGGAGATCAGACTTTGCAGCTGGAAGTTTTCCTGTGTCCTGCAGCTGCTCGGTCCCACATAAACATACAGAGGCTTATAGTTATTACAAAATATTTGGTCTATGGCTCAGGCTTATTACTAGTTAGCTATTACATCTTAAATTAACTCATTTCTATTCATCTCTGTATCGCCACGTGTCTCATGGCTTTACCTGTGTTTCATTACATCTTGCTCCCCCTACGGCCCTCAATGTCTTTTCTGACTCTGCCTTTCTTCTCCCTTGTATCTCTCTTGGATTGCTCACCTGTCTATAACCTGTCTTGCCATAGGCCAGAGCAGCTTCTTTCTTGACCAATGGTAGCAACACATATTCACAGCATACAGAAAGACCATCCGACAGCAAAGCTTGGTTAGAAGTAAGTCATTGGGAGGAACGTCTTTAAAGAGTACATAATGCCACTGCCTTCTCCACCCCATGCTACCTTCACCCCAGCTCCTTCCTCACACCACTGACTTCCTCATCCATGCCTTTCTCACTCTACTTTTACTTTCTGGCTTCCATGAAGTGAGTAGCTTTGCTCCTGCACAGGATCCCTACCATTGTGGACCACATTGCTGGCTGCTCAAAAACAACGGAGTGCACTGACTAAGACTCCAACTTCTGAGACCATGAGTCGAGATAACCCTTTCTCCTTGGAGTTGATTTTCTCAGGCATTTTGTCACAACTACAGAAGACTGACAAATACACACTCCTAGAATTTATTAATTTAGAAATTAAAAGAATGAAGGGAAAAGAAAATATTATGAAAATTAAACAATAAATCAAAAAGTGTTTGAAACTGAAAAGTAAATGAAATTGAACACTGAATCTATAAAAATATGTGGAATTAAACTAAAATGGGACCCATAAGGAGATACATGGCACCAGATGCCTATATTGGAAATAAAATTATCAAATCAATTGCCTCAGCTTGGGTATCATAAAGAAGAAGAAAATTAAAAATAAAGTAAGAAAATAAGAGTGATTACAATGGAAATCAATTAAATGGAACACAAGAACAATAATAGAGAAAATAAAATTACAGGGCTGGAGAGATGGCTCAGTGGTTAAGAGCACTGGTTGCTCTTCCAAAGGACCTAGGTTCAATTCCCAGAACCCACATGGCAGCTCACAACTCTCTGTAACTCAAGTTCCAGTGGATCAGACACCTTTATACATACACGCAGGCAAAACACCGATGCACATAAATTAAAAAATAAAATAAAATTACATAGTAGATCTTAGAAAAGAGCCATATAATCCACAAAACTCTATCCAAGCTGATAAGAGAGAGAAAAACAAAATGCCAATATAAGGAAGGAGAGATGTGTTACCATAGAGTCCACAAGCATGGGTGGGGGGAACAACTCCACACCTATAAATTGAAAAACTAGATAAACATACAAATGTCTTGGAAGACATAAATTACTAAATATCACTCATAAAGAAATAGAAATGACTAACCAGATTAGCTCTCTATCAAAGCAATTAATTTTTAATTAAAAATCTCCCCCACATGTCTGTGGAAGATGACTCAGTGGGTACAATGCTTGGCCTGCAAACATGAGGACCTGAGTATGAATCCCCAAAAGTCATATAAAAATCCAGGCATGGTGGTGCATACCTATGATCCTACAAAGGAAACATGAGATGCAGAGGCAAGAAGATTCCTGAAAGCCTGTGAGCCAACTAGCCAGATCTACATGGTAAAGTGTCAGGCCAGTGAGAGACACTGACATAAACAAAAGAGGGGAGGCACTTAATGACTAACATCTGAGGTTTTCCTGTGACCTTCACACAAGTAACAAGACAGGAAGGGTGAGGGTGGAGATATATAGATATATATATAGATATAGATATAGATATATATATATATATAGAGAGAGAGAGAGAGAGAAAGAGAGAGAGAGAACTCCAGTGGTGCATGCTAATGGCTCCAGTGGTTAGTTCTAAGTAGCATTTAAGGAAAAAGTATTACTAATTCAACCAAAACTCCTTATTATTGAAAGCTAATACTTACCAACTTATCATATAAGGACAATTGCAATATTCTTCTAGTTTGTGCAAACTGAATCCAACAACATATATCAAAAGGCAAAATGCAATAACCAAGTGGGGATTATCTCCAAAATGAAAACTTAGTTTAATCTTTCAAAATCAATAAATATAATTCTCCACATTAGCTGATCATTACAGACTGAATATTTGTACTTTCCCTGATGTTAATATTAAAAAAAAATTAAAGATTCACCTTTTTACCAAGATAGCACCAAAAAGCAAGGAAGGAAGCTGCTACCCATCCCAAAGCTGGAACCAAAATAAACAATGAAAGACGGCAATATGGGAAGGCACCCACCACCCAAAATGAAGGTCTGCCTGCACCTCATCCATCTTCCCATGGTCCAGTAGCACCACTCTCCAGCATCAGCTGAGCCCAGCTGGCTAATTCACCACATGTATTTGTTACCATAAAAAAGAATACTAAAACTTCAATGGTTGTCAGAAAGCAGAAGGAGGGATGCAAGGAATGATTTCAATTGTACATTTGGGTAGGGGATCAGGGAAAGATATGAATAAAAGAAAGTATGAATAAAAATATCATAATGAATCCCATTGTTTTGTATATTAATTGTTTTAAACTATTAAAATTTTGCTTTCAGGGCTGAGGAGATGACTCCATGGTTAAAGCACTTACTGTATGCAAGTGTAAGGACAGACGTGCGAAAGCCCTAGAAACTCAGATAAACACTATGTGGGCCATTGGCCCATTTATAACTCTAGCCTCAGACGTGGAGACAGGAGAACCTGAGAGTAAGCTGGCTAGCAAGAACAGCCAGATGAGCCCATTCTGAGTTGAAGGAGAGATAAAACTTCATTGAGTAAGATGGAAGAGCAATCAAAAATGATTCTGGACATCAACTTCAGGCCTCCACATGCATGTGCACAAACGCATGAGCACACAAACATGTGTGTGCACAAAAAAGTATACATGTACAACACATACAAACACATATACAAATGGAAAAAGGAAAAGAGTTGTTTGTCAAAAAACTGTATCTGATTGGATGTCATTCATATGTTATAGGACTACCCACTTTGCATTTTAAATATGTAAAATGTATCTAAATTTTAAAATATTTTATACATATTAATGACTAATTTCCCCATGGTAAACTTTGGTTTCTGTTCAACATCTGTTTCCAACCTTTACCAAGCAGGCCACAGTTCATTCTACCTAATTATTCTCTAAGATTTAATTAGAATACCTTTGCCTTAACTTGAGTGGGTGACTCTATATTTATGCATAAATAATAAAGAAATTAACAAAAACTATTTTGCTGTTTCAGCAATAAAGATTAAATCCAATTCTCACTGTATATTCTACTATTTCTGGGAATAGGAATAATAACAATCCCTCAAGTTTTTCATGCCAATACTTCAAGTTACCTAAAATAAATAAAATGTGACAAATGTGCACTTTATTTCAACATTTATTTGTCAAAATAATCATGGTGAAAATGCAACCTAAGCAAATACTTGAGTTTCTTGAACCCCCAGGAATATTTGCTTGGTCTTCCTAGGAGAAAATAACTAAGGTTAGCCACATCACCGATGCCCTGCAATTTCTTACATTCTAGGAGCAACGAATGTATTACAATCATCTGCCCAGGTGAGTTAAGTCACAATTACCCCAATATTAAATAAATAAATGGCAGACTGTCAAAGCAAAAAGAATAACAGCTTTGATCTTAGTACCTTCAGTAATTTACATTTTCTCTGGCTAGCTGATATAGCCCAGTACTTACCACTCTCTGGCTTTGTTGATGGAGACTTGGTTATTCGTAGTTGAAGACTAAAGCCCCAATACTCTTAGAGATCTATTTTTTATGAAAGCAGTGGGAGATAGCAGTGTGGAAGGAAGGAATGCAATTTCTTATTCTTATTTTACGTTACTACTGAGGAGCTGTCAGCAAAACAGCCTCAGGAAGCTCCTGCTAGCCTCTGGAGGCACTGAAGTGGCTATCTTGGGACTAGACAGCAGTCTTCTCATTTCTCCAGCAAGCCTTTTTGAACACCTACTGCGTGCTGGGATACAAAATATCTTTGCCTAAGAAGCATGTATAAATTCAATTAAAAGAACACCAAAAAAAAAAAAACCTAAATTATATCCAATAGGAAGACCCTTTTCTCATTCACACACAAATATGTGTTCACTTGCTTCTTTGGAAGGCATAGGATGGATAATGAACTTTATTTTCTCTCCATAAATGAAATTCCTTGCTCTCAGAGCAAAGAACTAATCAAACTATTTTCAGGCAATTGCTATTGGCAATTATGCCCTGTGAAAGTTAGAAGAATGAGAGACGACCTTCTCAGAGTTTCAGCTGCTCTATGAATGTAATTTAGTAACAGCATGAGAGGCTACCAACACATACACAAGTGAAGGTGGAAGTTTTGTTTTTTGTTTTTTTTTAAATCTTAGATCCATAAAACAGATGCGTATTTGTCAGGAAGCTTATACAAATGTGGGTAGTGGGATACTGGGGTTGACTCATAGCATCTGCCTTAGTCTGTGCTGCTGTAACAAACTGCCCCAGCCCAGATAACTCAAAAGTAATACAAACATATTTCTCAAATTCTGGAGGCTAGAGAGTCTAAACTCAGAATGCTAGCACCTGTGTGCAATAAGAAGCCTGTCTCTACTTCTAGGATAGACACTTGCTGCATTCTCCAGAGGAGAAGAATACTGAGCTTCACAAGTTAAAAGTGTTGAAGGGTAAGCAAGCACTTTCTTGGAACCAAAGCCCTTTTATGGTAATGTTAACCATGTTCGTGAAGGGAGAGCTGCCATGACTTAATCATCTCCCAAAGGTGGCCTTTCCCAATACCCCTGCATTATTAAATATCAACACGAGTCTCAGGAGGAATGCCATCATTCAAACCATAGCACTAACTCACAGCAAGTAAGTACCAAATATTCCAAAATTCTGAAATAAAGCAAGCTAAGTTTTTGAGACTTTAAAATTGACAACAAAGATGTATTCATATGGAAATCAGTGAATACTACAAAATGAGCTTTATATTTCATTCACTTATTTTGGTGCTCTATTTATTTAAAATGTGTCAGCATGCCACTGGATAGGGGATGAGACTGGCAGAGGCAAAGACTGGCCTTCCCAGGTATGAGGGAACTTTACTATATTCCAAGGAGATAGTTCTACAAACTTACAAACTTTGTAAAATCTCTATTGCTGAGAAGTTTGGTAACCCTATAAGTTTAAACAAATCTTGATGATAATAAATGACAGAACATGCTAAATGAAAAGAACCCCAATAATTACACTGTAAATATGTTTCAAGCTTTTACTTCATGTTCTAAAATCCCTTCAGAAAGTCACATTCCCTAGACTAGCCAAACAGCAGTGCTCAGTTCTGACTTTCAAATTTACTCAAAGTCTATGTTCTGCAGGTGTTGTTTACTGAGTGTTAGCTGAGGAGTATCATCTGTAAATACTTGAAGAGATTCTCAAAGCAAAACACTTGACTTATAACAGCCACATGGACAAAACAGAATCTGTGCAGAGAGCCTAAGGCAATTGGATGATGTATA
>LZPO01044502.1:92191-103268 GCA_001675575.1 Neotoma lepida | reverse complement strand
TTTAAAATTCAAATACAACAAACAGTAGTTGAAACTCCATAATCATAAGATGAAATATGCCTCAAATTTTCAATTGGGAATACAATCATAGTGCAGAGATAAACAGGTTTTAAATAGCAATGCAATTTGATGAAGACCATTAATTTTGTTCCTGGAGACATTTTGTATCTTTCCTATTTGTAGTGGAAGTACAGAGTGTTGTAACTGGAAGAATATGTCTCGTCTGAGATCAGATCAAAAAGTGATTAAATTTTTAGCCATAATATTCTAAAGCAAAGCACAAAAACCCTGGATAAAGTTCAACTGTTCACTTAGAGATTTCCCCTCTGTATGGATCTATGATTGATAGACACTCACAGCAAAAACTCACTATTAAGGAAATAATACTTCTAGAAAACCAATTTTAGAAGGTAGTTGGTATGAAAGTGTGAATAAGAATGGCCCCCATAGGCTCATAGATTTGAATGCTTGGTCACCTGAGACTGGCACTATTTGAGAAGGATTAGGACATCTGGTCTTATTGGAGGAAGAATGTCACTGTGGGTGGGTTTTGAGGTTTTCAAAACAGCCTAAGCCAGGCCCAGTGGCTTTCTCTTCCTGTTGCCTGTAGTTCTAAATGTAGAACTCTCAACTATTTCTTCAGCATCGTCTGAAGCATATGTCTGCTTGTGTGCTGCCATGCTCCCTGCCATGATGATAATAGACTAAACCTCTGAAACTGTAAGCAAGCCCCAATTAAATGTTTTCTTAAGAGTCATGGTGTCTCTTCACAGCAATAGAACAATAACTAAGACAGTTGGTGTCTTCCATTTTATGGAAAATTAGTATTGCTCTAGATTAAAAGAGCATAAATTATAGAGATTGAGAGGGACACCAGCAAGATGACAGAATAGCAACAAGAACTTGGCAAGCACCTACAGCACGTATGTCATTTAAAGAATTTTGGGTCCCACATAAGGATTAGAACACCTGATACAGGCCAAGACTTACAAGAGCTGCTTTGAAAACACAGGTCCACCCCAAGTCACAGTATAGACAATAGACCCAGCAACCACCTTATCTCACTGTAAATCAAGCTATAATCTCTTCAGACTTAGCTCCATCTCTCCAGAACAATCTGGTAGGGAACCTGGGGTGGGAGAGATCATGTGCACTTTTGTTAATACATCTGTGGACCTTAGTCCCAGAAATGGAAGTGGCCCTAATGACATGGCTTGATCCCCTCTCAGGTTTTGTCTGAAAGAAGTGATATTCTCTTCAGGAGTCTCCTGGCAATTGCACTGACCTTTGAATTGTAACCTCAGTACTATAGCAGACCCTGAAAATAATCCTGTAAATTAGCTCTGGACACGCTTAGCTTGAAGCAGTCCTGTCCATCCATATACACACCAAGAGCTACACCCATCTATGCACCAGCAAATTCTGAAGAGAAATCCAGCTCCAGCCCTGCTTAGCTGTGGTGCAGGGGCCATCCTGCTTCCCTGGGAGTCCAGAATGAAGAGTGCTCATTTCAAAACAAAACTATACTCTGTATATGTTGAAGCAACCTAATACTCAATTAAAAGTGCATCATATGCAATTCTCAAAAAATAAATAAAGATGAAGAGGAAAATAAACTAAAATGATTAAGTAGAAACTAAAAGAATATACAGAATCAATAAAACCAAGAGTTGGTCCCTTTAAAAGGTAAGTAAGGAGCTAGTGAAATGGCTCAGTCAGTAAAGTACTTATGTGAAAGCATTAGGACCTGAGTTTGGATCTTTTAGCACCTACATGAAAAGCTAGGCATGGCACTGCATATGTATAACCCCAAGGCTGGAGATACAGAGACAGGAGGATCCCTGGGGCTTGCGGGCCAGTCAAACCTGAGTCCAGGTTCAATGAGAAACCCTGTCTCAAAAATAAGACAAAGAAGCAATTAAGGAAGTCATCTAACATTGACTTCTGGTTTCCATATGCATACATAACATGTGTGTGCACATCTGTACATCCATGCAAGAACACATACACATACATAAAGAAGAAGTAAATGGCATCAACAGCCCCTTAGTAAAACAAAAAACTAAAGAACTATTTTCCTAGTGAACATGTAAAAATTCTCAGTAAAATACTTTTGAACTAAACTCAACACCTTAAAAAGATCACACACCATGACTAAGTTAATTTCATTCAAGGGATGAAGAATGGTTTGATATACACAAATTAGTAAGTGTAATATGGAACACGTTTTAGTTTCTTTTCTACTACCATAATAAAATTCCCTGACAAAACCAACTTAAGGAGAAAGAGCTTATTTTGAATTAGAGTTTGAGAGGAGATACAGTCTGTCATGTCTGAAAAAGGTGGGTGTGATAACATGAGGCCAGCTTATCTTGGCAGAGAAAGAGCAGAAAGTGGGACAAAGCTATAAAAGTCTCAAAGCCCACCCTCAATGACATACTTCTCCCCAAAGTGCTCTACCTCCTAATGATTCCACGACCTTCTTGAACGGTGTGACCAGACCACGTGTTCAAATACACAAGCCTATGAGGAACATCTCTCATTCAAAGCATAATAGCACATAAATAGACTTAATGACAGAAATAATGTGATCAACTCAGTAGATAATGAGAAAAAGTTCAGCAAGCCTTCATAATAAAAGTCCTGAAGGAACTAGCAACACGCCTTACATTTTGTGGGCAATGCCATTGTAATTATGATAGGAATTGCACGAAACGTTAGATTGCTTGGGGGGAACTGGGTATCTAAATAGAATGAATTCTTCCAATCCATTAATATGGGAAATCTCTTTTTATTAGTATCTTTTCAATTTTCTTCACTAATGCATTATAGTTTTCCACATAAGGAGCTTTTTATCTCCTAGTTAAATTCATTCCTGTGAGGCTTGAAACTGCTTATCAACTTGACTATATCTATAATCATCTAGAAGGTAAATCTCTAGGCATGCCTATGAGAGATTATCTTGATTAAGTTAATTGAAGTGGGAAGAACCACAAAAGAGGTAGTTCCATTTTCTGGGCTTGGGTCTTGGGAAGCAAAACATGAGAAAGCTAACTGAGCACAGATTCATCTCTCTCATCTTTCTTACTGTGGATGCAGTGTGATAGGCTACCTCAGGCCATGCTACCTTGACCTCCCCACCAGGATCCCTTATGCCCTCAAGATGTGGGCATAGTTGTTTTTATCAAGGTTATATTATCACAGCAACAAGAAATGAAACTAATATGATTCCCAACAAATTATTTTATGCTATTGAAATGGGATTTTTTTTTCTTTTAACTGCTAAATCCTCTCTCCAAGCCAATTTTCTTACTTTTCTGACTTGTTTCGTTAGTGTATAGAAATGCAATTAGTTTTAGTGTGATTTTATACTCTGTAACCTTATTGAATTAATTTATTAGTTGTAATAATTAGTTTTTGGTGGAATATTTAGGAGAAAGATAGTCTCCTTAGTAAACAATACTTGTAAATTACATGTTTACATGCAAGGAATAAAATTGGACCCATCTTATACAGTATACAAAAACCAGCTTGAAATGAGTTGAAAACATGAATATAAGATACAAAACAAGAGGGGCTGGAGAGAATGGTTCAGTGGTTAAGAGCACTGGCTGTTCTTCCAGAAGCCCTGAGTTCAATTTCCAGCAACCACATGATGACTCACAACCACCTGTAATGAGATCTGGCACCCTCTTCAGGCATGCAGAAGGAACACTGTATACATAATAAATAAATAAATCTTTTTCAAAATAACAGCAAAAAACTTTCTAGAAGAAAGCATAGATGGAAGTCTTGGCCTTGATCTCGGTGATGAATTTGTGGATGAGACGACACCAGAAGACAATCAAAGCAAATACTCATTGAGAGGGGCTAAGTCACACAAAAGACTTTTGTTTAGCAAACCCAAAATCAGCAAATGTCTGCAAAGAAACAAAATGATCCTGGAAACAAAGAACATCCGGCATCACATCTCCTGATTTCAAACCATATAACAAAGCTATAGTACTCAGAAAAGCATAGTATCAGGACTAGAAGTGCCACATAGGCCAATAGGACAAGCTAGAGAATCCAGAAATAAACCACATGGTCAACTAATCTTTCAAAAACTAGATGATTGAAAAAGCAACTTAAAAAATGGGAAATGCTTATAAATTATATATCTGATATAATGTTTACATCTGAAATACACAAAGAAATCAATACAACTCAATAGCAATATATATGTAACCCAATTTGAAAAGTAGATGAACAGATACTTTTCCAAAGAAGACATAAAAATGTCCAATAGGCATATGAAAAAATTGTCTCATGTCCCGGATAAATGGAAAAATGCAAATTAAAGCCAAGCAGTAGGTCACCTTGTACCTGTTATTGGGGCTGTAAAAAACAGAGATAGCACATGTTGGTAAGGGTGTGGAGAAATAGAACTCTGCCTTGTTGATGAGAATGTTAATTTCTGGAAAGTACTACACATTTTTTTCAAAATAGGGATCTAAGTTTAAACTACTATGTGATCCATCCATCCTGCTTCTGGATTTTTCTCCAAAGGCTATGAAGTCCACATTTTCATATTTATGTATAATGTACTCTGACCATATTCGTTACCCTCTCTTATTACTCATTCACTCCCATCCTCTTCCTAAATAGTCCTCCTTCAACCTTCATGTCTAGTTTCTGTAAGCCAAGGAGCTTTATTAGAGTTTCTTATGGGTGAGCAGGTATTTTACAGAAACATGAGTAACTTACTAATGCCTACAGTGCTGAAGGAAAGCTCTTCCTCCTCCAGCAATCAATAATTGCTTATAAATCCTCAGAGAGAAGTAAGGACCTATGGGTCCCTCCATGCTAGCAATGAAAATATGTAATTTCTATTTACTGATTACACATACATAAGACTGTGGAAAAGACAATTCAATTAAAAAGCAACATTTATTATATGTAACTATGAATAACATGCCAATAATATGAGTATAAGAGTAGTTAGGAAACATTAAAAATTAAGGTATTGTAGCAAGTCTAACTACAACTTTAGAGCTATGAGGCATACTTGTGCACAGAAAAAATGGAAAAAAAATCTGTCCAAAAAAGTATGAGGTGTGGTATGAATGAGAAGGACCTCCATAGGCTCATATATTTGAATGCTTAGTCTCCAGTTGGTGAACTGTTCAGGAAGGATTAGGGCGTGTAGTCTTGTTGGAGGAAATGTGTCACTGGGGATGGGCTTGGAGGTTTCAAAAGCCCATGCCAGCCCCTATCTGTCTGTCTGTCTGTCTGTCTGTCTGTCTGTCTGTCTATCTCTGCCTGCTGTTGTGGATCAGGATATAAAGCTCCCAACTACTGCTCCAGCACCATGGCTGCCTGTTTCCTACCATGATGATCATGAACTCACCTTCTAAAACTATAAGTGAGCCCCCAATTGAATGCTTTTTTTAAATATAAAAATTGCCTTGGTCGTGGTGTCTCTTCACAGTAATAGAACAGTAACCAAGACAGCAGCTATTTATGTTCCATAAATATAGGCTATTTGTGTTAACCTAAAATTTAAATTAGGTTACATTTTTCCCAATGTAAACTCTTCAATGTACACATCTATTGAAAGAATACAGACATAAACTGTCATGTCTTCAGGTTTTATTTTTGTTTTGTTTTGTTTGTTTAAGTTGGAAAATAACTTTGTTTGTTCTAGGGAGTAGGCCAGAGTCCTCTCAGAACTTGTGAAACTACTCCTTGGTGCCAGCAGCCTTGTGACCTTGAGTACATTGAAGTACACGGTCTTGCTCATGGGTCTGCACTCTCCCATGGTGACAATGTCACTGATCTGTAAATCCCTGAAAGAGGGGAACAGGTACACAGACACACTCTTGTGGTGCTTCTCAAAGCGATTGTACTTTTGGATGGCATGGAGGTAGTTCCAGTGGAGAGAGTCCTCTGCATCTTCATCTTGGTCAGGACACCAAACAGGATCCGACCTCGGATGGAGATGTTACCAGTGAAGGAGCATTTCTTGTCTTTGTAGGTGCCCTCGATGACTTCTTTGGGCATCTTGAAGCCTAGACCAATGTTTTTGTAGTACTGAGGTAGTTTTTCCTTGCCAATTTCTCCCAGCAGAACATACTTCTTGTTTTGAAAGATTGTGGGCTGCTTTGGTAAGCACCAAATGTCTGAATGTCACCATCTTCCCAGCAGCCTGAGAAAAAGAGAGGCAGACTAACTCCTGAGTTTTCTTATTCATAACTTGAGATCTGGGCATGTCTTAGAATTTTAAAGGAAAATATCAATTTGGGTAAAAAAATTTGAAGTAGATGTGATATGATCACCAGTGTCTATCACTTTTGCATGGTCTATGGCCTCCACTGTAGTGTGATCCTAACTAGTTTCATAGATAAAAATCAGGAGTCAAATATGAGGGTAATAACCTGAAAGATCAGAGAAGCAAATGTAGGAGAAAGTTTTGTCCAAGTCCTACCAGGTCCCACGGTTCCACAGCTACTTATAAAATAGTTATTCAGGGGCTTATATTAATTATAACTGCTTGGCCATTAGCTCAGGCTTATTACTGACTAGCTCTTACACTTAAACTCAGCCCATTTCTATTAATCTATATGTCTCCACGTGTGCCGTGGCTTTACCTGCATCCCATTACATGTTGCTCCTTGGGCAGCTGACTGGCATCACAAAAAAAGAAAGGATATAGATAAGAGGTAGATTATTAAATCTACTCTGAAAAACAGGACAAAACATTCTCCTACAAGCAAAGGATCAACCACTAGTGACTTCTTACCTCTCCAGGATCCNCAGACCAAAAGGGGGCTGAGATCCTGTCTCCACTCACCTTATATTCCTGTCTACACCTTCCACTTGTACTGGGATTAAAGTCATGAACCTCCCAAGTGCTGGAATCAAAGGCATGAGCTTCCCAAGTGCTGGGATCAAAGGTGTGAGCTTTGCCAACTGCTAGGATTAAAGGTGTGTGCCATAACCACCCAGCCTCTATGGTTAACTTAGTGGCTAGCTCCACTCTCTGATCCCCAGGCAAGCTTTATTTGTCAGAACACAAAATATCACACAACACTCCATTGCCTATCATTCTTGCATGGTTCATGGCTTTCTGCTGTGGAACAATCTTTGTACACTGTAAATATGTATTACTCTCACTGGTTAATAAAGAACTTACTGACCTACAGCTGGGCAGAAGAGATTGAGTGGGAGAACCAGACTAGGAGAATTCTGGGAAGAAGAAGGAGTCAGTGGAGTCATCAAGAAACACTGAGAGAGCAAGACATGATGGAGGACAGGTAAAGCTGTGAGCCATGTGGCAATACATAGATTAACAGAAATGGGTTAATTTAAGTTGTAAGAGCTAGTTAGTAATAAGCCTGAGCTATTGGCCGAGCATTTATAATTAATATAGTCCTCAGTGTGTTTATTTGGGAGCTGCTGGTGGGACGGAAACTTCTGCCTATAGCCTCCACTGCCCATTATTCTTTCATGGTCTGTGGCCTCTAATGCCCATAATTCTTGTATGGTCTACATCTCCTTGAGTATGAATGGAACCCAAGACTATAGTAAGATATCTCCTCTGGGATTATGTTCCTTCATAAGGCTAAAGGGACATAAGCATAGTGGGTCCAATTTGATTTCATCAACCCTTCAAACTAGTTTTTTTTTTCCCTCCAGAGAACAACATAAGAAGGAGTTGGAGAGAGTCCAAGTACGAGAAGGACTTGATGTGCTATTGAGGTTTTCAAGATGGTGGAGACCCTGTAAGAAGGAATGTGGGTTGCCTCCAAGAATAGCATTTGAGCACTCCATGACTGACAAGCACCCAGGAAATGAGAATATCACGTCTACAGTTACAAGGAAGTGGATTCTACCAACATGAATGAACTTATTCAGGATGAATAAAGAAGATAAATTCTTCTCCAGAGCTCTGGATGAAAGCCCAGTCTGATAATGCTTTGACCATGGCTTTCTAAAATCCTATGTGTAGAAGTTCATCTCAGGTCCTACACACACATACCTGTGAAATGATGAGTGATAATTTTTTAAGCTGGCACATTTATAACAATTCATCACACTACAACCTCCTTTCATACTGTCATTAAATAGTGACTTCCTAAACAGAATCTTTTGATAGTATATTTTCTTTAAATAAGTGTGAAGCCCAAAGAATAAAATTACTGGCATAGACATGCATTTGAGACTTGCAGGCAGTAGCATTTCACATGACTTGGTTCAGTGTGATACATAATTCTAAAGGCAATATTGTATGTACAGGATTTTTGTTTTGTTTTAATTTTATGACATTTTTACTTATTTATTTTGTGTGGATGCATGTATGTCATGCACATGTGTGGGCATATATGTTGTGATAACCATGTGAAGGTCAGAGGACAACTTAGGGGAGTCAGTTCTCTTTTTCCATGACATGGGTTCCAGGATTGAACCTGGTTCAGAAAGATAATTGTATATTCCAGCCAGTCTATCTCCTCAGGCCTTGATTTTTGTTTTGTTTTGTTTTGTATTTAATGTTAAGACAAAAAAATATTCATGAGAGAGTACTATGCTCCAATGCTACCAATGTTGGTGAAAATAATAGTTTGGTTTTATAGCCTGTGTTAGAATCAAATCCTACTAAACAAAATCATCTCTTTGGAAACAAAGGACTAAAATTTCTTGCATTTTAGCAGTAAGTGAATTAATAGGAAAGATAAATATTGCTGAAGACTTTGTGCATTTACAATGGCTACCATTGCCCCCAGTCATCCCTTGGAGCTGTTCAGATTAGAATATGACCTTAACCCTGCCTGACGTTTTAAAGGCTATGCGAAAAATTGAAGTTTTTCATTTGCTAGTTGTGATACATTTCCATAGGCTTCCTCAGTCTTTAGTTCTCCTTGCTGCTCTTTTTGACTTTTTCAGATTTAAGCCTCTCTGAAGAACAGCTGTGATACACATCAAGAGTGACTTACACCCACAAAACTTGTATTTCCTGACTTCCACTCATTGCTCCTTCTCCTAAATTCATTCCCCAGTCTGCACTCTGAACTTCCTTCCTGTTCACTAAACTTGTCCCATGCTTAGACCCAATGGTGTCTAAGACCAATTCTAAATATTTGACAAATTGGGCCTTTAATATAAAATGAAACATGTTATAATTTAATAAGAATTCACTTATGAGGTTGAAGGGTAGGGAATGTCCCTAGTTGTAATTTGACAGAAGCTCCTTTGAGAGACCCAGAACATTAAGCCAATTGGTCAGTGTTTGTCAACACTTTTGACATCTCTTTCTTCAACTAGAAGCTGCAAATAGAAGACATGGGATCAATGAACTTGATTACTTGTTTTTTCCATGTATTTCTTTAGGATACTATTATCAAACAGCAGGCCAGAGAAGGACATTGTCTGCTGTCCCCAAACCTAGCAAAGTATTGTAACAAGTTGTCCACAAGCATTTCAACTTGTCTGTCTGTGATCTATAAGGGAAGTATGTCTATTCATCCTTTCATCTCACTAGCAGTGAAGTATTAGAGGGGAGGAGAGAAATGTGATGGATAGAACTTGTGGCTTGCTATTGCTAGGCTGTAAGAGAATCCCTGTATAATGATTGATACTTTGGGGAAATCATCAGGAGTTAAAATTAATTTCTTAGCCTGGAACTTTTCTTTGGCACATGAAGAATTAAGACGTAGGTAAAATCAAATATCTTTTATTAGCTATAATTTTCCTCAGTAAAAATTACTTTGTGCCATCACTCACCAATCCTTATTCCTACTCTGAGGCATTCGTTCACAAGGTGGTATCATCACTCACATTTATTTTTAAACTGAAACAATTAAAATCCTTAAGCACAATGTACCACTTTTATGTGAGTAAAAAACTAAAAATAGGATTGAAGAATCCTTCTTCTACCGGACTCACTTTTAAAATATTATTTTCACAAAGAAGTATTTTAGATTAGTATAAAGAGTGAAAGATTTAAGGCTATAAGCAAGTTTTCAAACTACATTTTTAGTCTTTCAAGCATGACTCTTCCTGTATATGATATATACTTTCATGGCTCCTTGTTTTCTTTTCCTTGTTTGTTGTTTTTGCTTTTGTATTGTTTTAGTTTTGCTTGGGGTTTTATGACAGGGTCTTTTGTATCCTGGCTAGCCTCAAAAGGGCCATGTAGCTAAGAATGACCTTGAACTTCTGATCCTCTGCCTCTACCTCCCAAGCATTTGGGATTACAGGTGTGCAGCATCACACCTAGTTCTTGTGGTATTAGGGATCAAGCCCAGATATTCATGCAATCTATGTAAGTGTACTACTAACTTATACATATCCCCAGACCTTAGACTAGTCCCTTTTGGGGGGCCTGCCCCCAATTTTTCCCCCCAGGGTACTCTTGAGCAGGAAGAAGTGAGAAATATTTAGATAGATATATAGAAGAGAGAGGGACAGATAGAAACATAGGATAGCCTCAGAAGGGCCTGGGTCAAAACCCACCAGACCCTTCTGTCTCTTGTAAAGGGCTATTTATAGAAATGTCAAGGGGTGTAGCAAAAGGCCTCCCCCTTGCACAGCCAAGTGCAGACCCTTCCAAATACCTGGTAACCACGCACTTGGTCAAGCCATCCCCTAATGCAGCCCTGCTGGGTAAAGCAAGCTCAGATCTCACTAGGAAACCTCTGTGGGCTCCCACAGTCCCTCAACCCCATGGTTCCCCACGCTCACACTCTATTCTTGTTACCCACATATCCCAATCTTTAAAGTCCAGTCCCTCTTCCTAGAAATATCAAATGACAGGTTGCCCTTTCTAGCTCTCACTCTTGCCCTTCTCCTTGGTCGTGCCTTAGGCCTAGGAGCTGGAAAGAAGCAATCTGGGTATGATATCGCCCATTAAAAGCCTATGTAAGAATAGGAACTTATAATCCAGAGAAGGAAGACATATAAATGCCACCTTAACATAAAGAAGCAAACTCATTCCTGAAAAAGAAACTAAAGGAATTTTTTAAATCTTTCTTTATTAAATTTTTTTCATAAAATGTATTTTGATTATGTTTCCCCTTCCCAAACTCCTCCCAGATATCCA
>LZPO01044502.1:11908-30093 GCA_001675575.1 Neotoma lepida | reverse complement strand
CAGGAGCCGGGAGAATGGGGTGTAAGAGGACAGGAATCGTGGACCATCGTTCAGTTACATATACAAATGAAGAACCAGCTGGCCATCACCGGGAGATTTTTTTTGTGGGCCAACTCCTCATTGAACTGCTTGCTGAGTCTGGAGAAGTGTGAAGTGTGACAGCTGATTTCTCACAGTGAATTTGGAGTAAAAGTCCCAGAAGTTTTCATTTCTGGGGCCCTGCAACACCCAGCAGAGGCAAAAGCCTTCCCAAGGAGAAGTTTGCCATGGACAATAACACAGTTGATTAAGTCACATCTTCAGAGGAAAATTCTAAATACTATGGTCCCTCCACATGCTTGAGGGACCATACATGATGATATGTATGATACCATGGAAACCAGCCTGCAGATTCATGCTAGACATTTAGAAAGGACACCCACTGCTGGGTGCTAAGACCTCTGCCACGAACATTCAACCAACATTGTGCTCTGTTGTAGGTTACACAGCAAAGCCAAGGAAATGAGTGAGCTGTAGAACAGACAGAGGTGGGTGGCTTACTGTTGGTGTCTATGTTAAAAACAGCAGAACTAGAATCCAGGCCATTTCCCAACACCAAACAAGGCCTGCTCTGCAACAGACACAGTTTATCCCAAAAGTACCAAGTCATCACCTTCACCACAGTTCCAAGGACATGTTTATCCCATGGTCTCAAGTCCATTGCTTCTTCCATTTTATAAAATATTACAAGTGCTTCAAAACTCTGTCTGCAGTAGTTTTTGAGCAGTACTTGGCACAAACTATGCAAATGACCTTTATCTGCCTAGGTTGATGGGACATATTTCTACCCGAATGCTATGTAGAAGTGAAGGCTGCTTCTGAGCCCATGAATCCACTGNGTCTGGACCTGCCAGGCTGGCTCTGAGGGGGGTTTCTGATCTTGGTGATGGTGAAACAGGAATGGAAGNGTGATTGAGATTTATAGAATGTGGAAATACACAAAAGAAGGAAGGAGTTTTGTTTGTTCAGTCTCAACACAGTGCTATGGAAAAGATTATGATACTCTGACTGCACCACGTGATTAAAACCCACTTAAGGAAACCTAAAACCTGACAACCTAGCACTGAGCTCTCAAGCCAGACAGACTATATCTGAAACCCATTCCCACTACTTATTTATTTGCTGTGTGTCCTTAGCATGCCACTTAACTTCTCTGTGCNTCCATTTCTTCACCTGTTAAGCAGAAATGACAGTAAACCCACTCTGACTGCATGAGTTAATACCTATGGAGTCCCTCTAATCATATCTGACATCTAACAAGGGCTCATCAAAATCAACTTTTGCCATATTATCTTCAGATAATTTTGCTTCAGCACAGTTAGTATATAATCACAAATTGGCAGATAGTTCTGTNTGCTTCACCACCTACTTGATGTATGCAAAGAATCAGAGACATCAGCTATAGCTTCTCTCAGAGAGCTCAGAGTTTAAAATTGAATATGGTCAGCAAGTTCAAGTTCAGGAAAAGCGGACAAAAGGGAATATTTTAGAACACACACAAAAAAAGAATGTACAACCCATCCTGAAGTCTTTTGAAAAGCCATAATTGTNGTGTGATTTTTCTTCGGGCTGCCAACCAGCTCCCAAATAAAGACACAGAGACTTATTATTAATTATGAATGCTTGGCCTTAGCTCAGGCTTGTCCCACTCTATCTTTTAATTTAATTTAACCTGTTTCTATTCCTCCATATTTTGCTTCAGGGTTTTTTACCTTTTTTTCATTCTGTACATTCTACTTTCCTTCTTCCTCCGTGTCTGTCTGACTGGCCCCTGGCATCTCCCTGGCATCTCTTTTTCTTTCTTCCTCCAACCTAAATTCCTCCTCCTATTTACTCTCCCTGCCCAGAAGTTTCACCTATACCTCCTCCGTCGATATTGCTGTTCAGCTTTTTATTAGATCAATCAGNTGCCTTAGGCAGGCAAGGTAAAACAGCAACACATCTTTACATAATTAAACAAATGCAACACATCTTTACATANTTAAACAAATACTCCGCAACACCATATCTCCCTCAAAAATTTGTGTGTGTGTGTGCATGTNTGTGTGCATGTAGGTGGGTCCCACNGCACACATGGGGAGGTCCTTGCTTTCCACCTTATTTGAGACAGAGCTTCTTGTTGCTTGTCATTGCATAAGCCATGCTAGGTGCCCATGAGCTTCAAGTGATTTGTTTCTACCTCCCATCTCATTGTAGAATCATTATGATTATAGATACTATTGTGTCTAGTTTTATAGAGATTCTTGAAATTCTTTTGTTGGTGGTGGTGGTTTTATTCTTTTCTTTCTTTTTTTTTCCTTTTTCTTTGTTTTGTTTTGTTTTTGAGACACGGTTTCTCTGATTAGCCCTGGCTAGTCTGGAACTGACTCTGTAGACCAGGCTGGCCTTGAACTCAGAGATCTGACTGCCTCTGCCTCTTAAGTGCTGGGATTAAAGGTGTGTGCCACCACTACCTGGCTAGATTCTTAAAATTCAAACTCCTGTCCTTATGCTTTCTTAGCAAGCATTTTACCTCCTTAGCCATCTCCTCCCAAGCCCTGCAGCAAATTCTGAAGAACAAGTAGAAATGAGCCAGATGCAAAAAAAAAAAAATGGTCAAAGTAAAAATAACAATTACAATTTAATACCCATGTGTCATGTCTTCACAATTGACAAATTCTTCACTTAATTAAACTTAATTAATGAAAAGTGATTGGTAATTGGTCCAAAATATGGACACATGGGCTACATCATACTAGTGAAGGTTCTCTACTGCCTAAGGATTGCTTAATAGAGCTGAGAGAGATAACTCTTTGTCTTCTCCCAAGCTACAAAAGGGTAGGACAAAGCTGCCTGCTACAACAACATCCTCAGCGGAGTGGCGAAGCAGCTGACAGGAAAGAATGAGCCTACTGAGCAGAGAGAAGCAGGAAAGAGAGGGATCGAGATGCTGGCTCTGTAATCACTCCTTGCCCTTCTGCTTGGGGTTATTCACACCAAAGAGAATATCTATTCACAATACTGACACTATTTAAGCTAATATGCTTAATATGTACTAAGGGCTGTGTTAATGCACCTCACACTTCCAATAACACAAGACTCTCCTAAACTGAACAAGTATGAATCCCTTGCTGGCCAAGGAAGAATCAGCTACTGCATAATGGCTTATTTCTTCCCAAATTGAATTACATTACTGCTTAGCCAACAGCTATGAACTGTATCTCACTTAAGTGGTATCACCATTTAGGACAGACAATGAAATCTGATGGCTGCTGCCATTTGTTTGGTTTTGTGTTGNTGTTTTGTTTTCTGCATCTCCTTTCCCTTCCTTACTTATTCTGTTAACTGAAGTGCTTTGTGTTAAGACACACGACAACTGTTTCAGTGTAAGCAGTTTTGAGTCACTCCAGCCTCACATTGAGGGAGCAAAGGAAGGACTGAGTCTACCACAAACCCTGCAGTCTCCTCGTTGCTTCATAGTGCACTTTGACATCCCCTGGCCATCAAGCCCCACTCTATACCNAATGCAAACTCAGCTTAAA
This sequence comes from Neotoma lepida, assembly GCA_001675575.1. Taxonomy (NCBI): domain Eukaryota; kingdom Metazoa; phylum Chordata; class Mammalia; order Rodentia; family Cricetidae; genus Neotoma; species Neotoma lepida. The sequence continues at coordinate 26,533 of LZPO01044502.1, read as the reverse complement.
ACCTATTTCTAACAGTAACAGACATTCATGAATGAGTTTTAATGTTGATCATAAGTATATCTCAAAAGAATATGGGCTGAAGGGTCTTTAAAATATTTCTCTAGTTCCCTGTGATTTCTTCTTGCTGGGCACAAGTTTCTCTTTCAATAACAAAATCAACTCACTCTGATCACAGTTCCCAGATGGCCTGTGGGTCCACCTGTCCTCTGATCCACTTACTGCTGCTGCCAAAGACAATAAGAACTAAGTCAGTTTCCACTCTACACAAAGCATCAGAAAAACAACACCAATAAAACCTTGACGTGGGCAGAGCCTTAATGTCATTCTGAATGTCTTTGTTGATTATCACTGACATTTTTAAGCATGTGAGCATCCTACCTGATCCACTCCAAGAAGAGAGCAGCCAGTATAAANACAGAAATCTAAGCCAGCAACAAAAACCAATTGACTTTAAAGCTTTGATTGCTTCTTGCTTAATATTCTTTGGGGAATGTGTAACATTTGCCTTTAATGGATATATATTGTGTTTAGTGAGAAATCACTTAATATTTATCTCCTTTGAATATACACTCCAAATGTTTTCAGAAACAACAATTCATTTTCATCAGGGATTTTGTGGAGTGACTAGCTGTGGCTCTTCTGCACCCCATCTCTCAACTCATTCCTTAAAATGAAAAAACATAACCAGCACAAAACATACCATGAAGAAACATTTCTCTAGAAGCCTTCAGACCTGGCTGGTAAAATCTCTNTGTGTCTCCTCATACTCTACACCATTGTATTTTCCTGCTGGGTAAAACACAAGAGTCTGGAGGAAGAAACGTGTTGTTATCAATTCATTCCTCAGGAGACATTTCAAATGTTGATCACTTTCTCATTAGAGAAACAGTGTTCATTTAGGAGGAAGAGATTTCTCATCTTATTCAAAACAATCCCTAAGCAACCCAAGAACTACAACAAGGCAATTCTCAAACAGAACCATTTGTGGGTCCCTGGTGCTCTGAGAAGATGCAATGGAAAGACAGAATGACAGGACCCCCTCACAGGCAGCAAACAACAAGAGTGGGCCCCAGAGCAGCTATCTCCTGGGCCTTTAAAAAGAGAAAAAAAGAATGTTTGCTTTCCTTAACTTAAAAACACTAATGAAATTATGCCCATGACAATTCAAAATCCAGCCTCCAGGGGTCAATGTCAAATTTTCTGGCTACTTCACCAAGTTAAAAAAAAAAATCTCATCCTGCAGAGTAAGGCAGAGACCTGCCATCACATATGCCAAGTGTATTATAAAATAATAACAATTATTGCAATAGAGTATTAGTAAAGAGATCAAGAGATTTGGAGAATAGAATAGGGCCCAGAAACAGACCCACTCTTGCATGGGAATGTAATGTATGACAAAGATAGCANTACAGACATGTGGAGTGAAGAGTCACTGTTCAATAAATGGTGCTGGAATCTTTGGTATCAGTTCACAACAGATGGCACCATATGTTATCAATGAAATTAGACTCTTATCTCACAATACACATAAGGATTAATTTCAGGTTGATTGAATATTTTAAAAAAATTCTTCTCTAGCCAGATTTTTAATAACACTTTTCAAATATAGACAATACTTATTGGTAGAATACTTTAGAGACCCTTGGAAAAATCTGTTTCTAAAAATCTGTAGACGAAAGTTTGTCCGGTCCCGGTTCCGGCTCCCACCGCCGCTTAGACCCAAATAAACACACAGAGGCTTATATCATTTTTAAACTATGGCCCCGGCAGGCTTCTCGCTAGCTAGCTCTTACATCTTAAATTAACCCATTTTATAAATCTATNTCGCCACGTGTTCCACGTGGCTTTACCTGTGCGCCGTTACATGTTGTTTTCTGGATGGCAGAATGGCATCTGCCCCCACTCTGCTTTCTGCTNCTCTCCCCCTANTTCGAATGTCCCGCATAACCTTATTCTGCCTCACCATTGGCCAAACAGCTTTATTTATCAACCAATCAGAGCAACACATTTTTAGAAAGACATTCCCATCAAAAATCCCTGGTTTTTTATAAAATTTTGTTTTAATTTCAATAAACAAATGTTCACAATCAAGAAATCTGGATACTTGAATGACTTATACAACAATCATTTAGAATACTTATTGTTTCTAAAGTCATCTATCTCCCCTTCTTGTATAGAAAGAGGGAAGGAATAGTTCAGTTTAGACATGGACAGAAAGAAGTGCCAGAAAATAATGCAAAACTATTATTATGTTTCGTTCATATATGTATGTAAATATAAGACATTCATGCATATTAGAACAGTATTATGTATTACATGGTCATACATGTGTATGAGTAAGTGGCCTATTAAAATCATCTACAAGGGATAGTATTTTTCATTTTCATTAATATTGATGATACAAAATACTTGATTTCCTTATGACATTTCATACATGTATATAATAGATTTTATTCCTTTTAAATCCACTATTATCATATCCTGCTCCCCCACCTAGTTCTCTTCCTCCATCTCCAAGCTCTCCTTCTACTTTCATGTATCACCTCTAGTATTTTTCTTTTACTTCTTTAATTATTATGTTTACATATACATACATATAAATACATAAATACAATCTGCTGAGTCCATTTAGTTTTGCTAGTATGTATACATTTAAGGGTTGATCATTTGCTATTGAATAATCAATTAGAGGGCTCATCCATTATTCTCTCTCTCTTTCAGCAGTCACTGCCTGTAGTTTTTTTACCTAGAGATAGGGCCTTGTGAGATTTCCCCCATCCATAGNCATGTTAGCTGGTGTTGTCATTGCTCGGGTCTTGTTTAGGCAACCATATTATTAAAATTTCGCGGGTGTGGCTTCCTATTCTATATAGAAGATTCAGTCTCTCAGCAGACATCCTGGTCCTCTAGCTCTTACAGACTTTCCATCACCTCTTCCAAGATCCCTGAACCTTAGGTGTAGGAATTGTCATGCACAACTTGATGAGAACACAAAAGTGGCAAAATAAGTTAGCCTCATTATTTCTAATTACCAAGAATACTTAACTCAAAGCTGAGCAGTCATTTTGAAGCATAGGTTTATTTAAATTTGTTTGCAGCTCATCCCAATTTTTCTTAATTTTGTTCCCTGGTCCAAGGAGTTTAGAAAGCTGAAAAACTGGGCCCTTCTTTAGGGAAGCACAACATACAAAAATAAAGATTTCTCATTTTATTTGTTCTGCCTAATATTGCTTTAATATACTTGAGCACTCTATTATTCATTGGCCAGCTCTGAGTTTTCCATAAAATACATCACAACAAATGATAAACTATAAATGCTGTGTGGCAAACACTGACTTAGGATTTTAATGACATGAAGAGTTAAGAATATTGACTACTGTATACAAACATTTGTTATTACTTTGTTCTTGATGTTTAGGGTTTCCTCTTCAGAGACAATTTTATTACCCAAGATACTAAGTTAGTATGTATTACAATCCAAGTTTGCCAATTTCCAATCATCATGCTCCCATGCTACTAAAATGTACACTATGGCTCTTCTTTGAAAAGCCCACATCTGTGCTCTGAGGTATATCTTACTTTCTTTTCTAATACCTCTCTTAACCTTTGTGCTCAAGGTCTGTATTGAAATATCTTTAATAAAATCCCAGGTCTTTATACTGGCTAATTCTGAAATTCTTTTCTCCAGTGAAGCCACATTTCCTGGGATTGCCCAGTTCATCACCTGTACTGGCTGGTTTTGTATGTCAACTTGACACAAGCTAAAGTCATCAGAGGAACGAGCCTCAGTTGAGGAAATGCCTCCATGAGATCCAGCTGTAAGGCATTTTCTCATTTAGTGATCAGTGTGGGAGAGCCCAGCCCATGGTAGGTGGTGCCATCCCTGGGCCCCTGGTCATGGGTTCTATAAGAAGGCAGGCTGAGCAAGCCATAGGAAGCAAGCCAGTAAGCAGCTGAGCCATGGCCTCTGTATCANCTCCAGCCTCTAGGATCCTGTCCTGTTTGAGGTCCTGTCCTGACTTCTTCAGTGATAAACAGCAATACTGAAGTGTAAGCCAAATAAACCCTTTCCTCCCCAACTTGCCTTTTGGTCATGGTGTTTTGTCACAGTAATAGAAACCCTAATTAAGACAACATCCTAAAAAATAAAAGGAAGTTCTCAGGCTGCTGAGGGTGATCGTGCAGAATTGTACTGCAGTTCCTGTCACTACCCACTTCAGTCCCTGGAGGTTCACGAAGGATTCTTCTGAAGCATTGTTGATTTTTCCTTATTCTCCTCAGCTGTTCTGCTCTACTCTTGGCTTCCATATTACCTTAGTTTCTCTGTTTCCACTTTTTGACCAAAGACCCACGTAACGATTAATGAATGTCAGTTGTTGTGTGATATTTTGTTTGTGTTCTGACAAATAAAGCCTGGAGATCAGAGGGTGGAGCTAGCCACTAGTTAACTATAGAGGGCAGGCAGTGGTGGCTCTTTTTAATTCCAACGCTTGGGAGACACATACCTTTGATCCTAACACTTGGNAGGCTCATGTCTTTAATCCCAGTAAAATCTGGAGGTGGAGACAGGATCTTGGGCCCTTTCAGTCTGAGGATTCNGGGAGGTAAGAAGTCACTGGTGGCTGCTCCTTTGCTTCTGTGATCTTTCAGGTTATTACCCCAATATTTGACTCCTGTTTTTTTTTTGATAAAACTAAATAGATTCACTCTTCAGACACAAACTATAGAAATTCCCTAGAGAAATATGTATCAGTTCCTTGATACAGCACATCGTTTGCCCAGGAGAAACCAATCTCTCTCAGGGTGAGAAGTGAAGGAACTATTCCCCAAAGCAGCACATTCTAGATTCAAAGCACATCAGAAATAACTGGCTGATTATAAAAATCTCTTGATCCCACAGTCTTAAAGGTGTCCACTACAGCCCCTACTTCACTACTGTCCACAGATCTAAGAGTCTTGAATATAAGGAACTCTGCAACCGTCTCAGCCCTCTATTACCAGATTGCTTTATCTCTTGGTAAGACTCTTACTTCCCATCTTAAATTCCGTATCCTCATTATGATGTTTTGAGGAAGAGACTTTCTTAACTTTCAGGGCCAAAATAGGTCATTCATGAGAGGTCTAAAAACCCAGATACTTTGTGTATCTATGTCTTTATACTTTTAACTGAATGTACCTTTGACATCTGATCTAGGTGAGGAACTCAGAATGAGTACCCAGATTACACTGGATGGATCTATTGTGCCTGATTGAGGAAGGAAACTCGATGTAAGTACCCCAGGTGCACTTCTCTCTGTCTTTGTCTCTGTCTCTGTCTCTGTCTCTCTCTATCTCTCATTCGACTTTTCTTTTAGATATAGAAGCAAGAATGGGAAATACAATTTAACTTACTATAAATTAAAAAGTAAAAACCTTTGGCCCAAAATAATACTGAGGAAGAAAATGTCTTTCCATCTTTCTATCTGTAAGGGCATCTTCCCCTGTGCTATTTATCTGCATAGCAAGTTCATCTTTCAGTCATCTGTGCCCTGACACATCTTTACATCTCATAGGATGTAAACACTCTACTTGGTTTTTACTGAGTACCTGGATTTCATGTAATTCTGTCATATGTCTAGGATCACCATTTTTCATGGGAGTTTTATAGCTTGTATCTAAAAACAATGTGAAATTTACGTGTGTGTGTGTGTGTGTGTGTGTCTGTCTGTCTGTCTGTGTGTGTGTGTGTCTGTGTGTCTGTGTGTGTGTCTGGGTAACAAAATTTGTGGATGTGTTATTTATACATTTTTTAATTTACCATGCACTAAATTATTGGGCCAGCCTATTTTTTATGTGTGTATGAGTATGAGTGTGAACATTATGAATGAGATTCTGAGATTTTTGATTAACTGAAATACAGAATTTTTCAACACTAGATAGAAAGATTTAAACAGGAACCAGAATGAGGAGAGGCAATCAAAACCAAAATATATGAAAAACATGGAAACCAGCTACTTTATAAGCTAACTAAAACACAATTTATTTTTTAAAGGATTAAAAATTACCAGGCAGTGGTATCTCACNCATTTAATCCCAGCACTTGAGAGGCAGAAGCAGGTAGATCTCTGATTTTGAGGTCAGCCAGGTTTATAAAGAGAGTTCCAGGAAATATAAATAAATATAAAGTAAATGTAAATATACTTTTTTGGTAAAAGTAAAAAGGAAATGCTTTCAGGTAAGAACATGTTTTAAGCAATGTTTTTGCTGTAAAGGTTGCTCCAGAGTGAAAGTTAAAAGAGTGAGGCTAAAACCAAAACACTTAAGCAAATCACAAAAGTTCTGGGCAAGTTACAAAAATGTTTATAAGAAGTGAAACCTTGAAAATAAAAGATGTCATGTATATGTGTATATGATCAAGTTTACTATAAAACTAAAAAAAATAAATAAATCCGTTCAGTGAGATACTGTTGGATGCTATTCCATAAGTCCATCTGTTCCAGTCATTAAGTGGGAGCTGCAGAAGCAGGTGGTGGGGCCCAAACACCCCAAGTTAACATTTAAGTTTGGCTTGCGGAGTTCTCAACAATAGAGATAAAATACAGACAGTCTCAAAATCCTGAGTGAAAAGATAGAGGCAAAGAGACAAGTGCAATATAACCTTTTGGGCCCTGGAAAAGGATGTATTTCCCTAAGCAGACAATCACCTGCCCTCCTCAGAAAGACCCCAGGCTAAAGAGNGGACTTTAAGGATCAATGCTTACCCACAGCTATAGAAAACCAAGCCACTAAAATGGAACAGTTTTCAATAAGGTTCTAAAATAACCAAAGAGAAAACCCGATGTCCCATCCTCTGAAGAGAGGATGGGCTTTCAGTTTCAATAATAACTGCCTCAAAGACTGATACTTTCCAGTTCTCCAATGTAGGAACTACCCACAGCCATCTAGGCACCTCAGGTAACTTGGCATGACAGATGAAAGCATTAATCTTCCAATATGAGAGCTTTTTTTCTCTGCTCTAATTGATAACCTATGGCCCCCCTTTTAAACTTATGTAGCAACCAGTGTTAACAGGAGATTCCAAAAGCCCCTCCCCCCAAGAAAAAGCTTACTGTTTTCAGCCTTAGCTTTAGAAAATCCTGATTAAAAGAGTCTGTAGCCAATATGACCAAAATACTCACAAATGGCAACAGCTTACACAATGCTACAGATATGTTTCCAAAACCTTTTTCCTAAAATTCAGTTTGAGTCAATTTTATACAAAAACAAAGTACAGGGTGTACCTCTTGGAGAAGATATGGCTAACAGATTCAATGAAATCCCCTAAGCAGAAAAAAAATTAAGAATTTTATGATTCATGTCACCCAGAATACAGACATTAACTGCTCCATCCACTTGTGCCTTCAGGGGAAAGGACTATNAAGTCCACAATCCAAAAAGTCCTAAGGGCCTATCTGTGATGCCTTTGTAATTCCCAGAAGATAAAACTTCTTTAATGTAGCACAAAGAGAAGACACACTCCAAGGAAAGGGAAACAATTACATTTTGCTCAATGTTCCACTATTGAGGATGGAAATCTCTTCTGGTGTTTGCTGACTTCTTTGTGATGGACAAAGGACTGCCCCTCCCACTAAACAATCTCAGAAAGTTATTCTCCACACTAAAACACCCTTCTGAGTCTCAAGAGCCTTGAGCACTTCTTCTAGCCATTAAAAAAAGGTAAAAGTGCTCTTCAAACGACANAGAATGACTTCTCCACATAAAGACGTTCCATTTCTATCAGGAATTGTAACCTTACTTTTTTTCAATTGTTTCATTTTTCTTCTTTTAAGAACTGTTTTATTTTTTAATTATGAATGTGTGTGCATATTTGAGTGCAATTGCCTGTGAAGGCCAGACGAGAATGTCAGACCCACCCCCCTGGAGCTGGTGTTACAAAGAATTGTGAACTGCCTGATGTGGGTGCTGGGAACTGAACTCTGTTCTTCTGCAAGAGCAGAAAGGACTCAACCATTCAGCTGTCTCCCTAGCCCTATCCCTCTCCCCATTGTTTTCCTTTCAGTTATTGTTGATATATACTCAATGATGATATTATTTTCTTTTTAATTTAGTCCCATTCTTAAAACTGTTCTTTTATGTTTTGCCACAGTATCAATATGTAACTAATATATTATTAGTATATTCTTTTTATAGCCTGTGAAATCTCATTTCTAAACTCAAGAATTAAGCTAAAGAGGACATCTGTCTTAAAAGACCTGATAGCTTTGATGTACTAACAGCAGCATAAGGAGAAACCTGTAGCATTATCAGAGTGCCTTGTAAGGACCCCTAACGACTCAGGCAATGTGTTTTAATCTCTCCAAGATAATATACATATATATAAATTAAGTCTATGTCAGACTTTTCCTGAAGCTTTAATGACTTACTAGCATCATGGTTGTCAGGCTCNGTGGTAGAAAAGGCTCTACTACTTTTGACAGTGANATAATAATCTGCTGTACAGTGTATTGTCTGTGTTGTTTGGTATCCTAAGACACAACATCCTTTCTTCCAGATTCCCATTAGGTAATGATCCTCCATCCTTGGAGTTCCTCAGACCTTCTTGTACTGGTCTTAGGTCAAAGTCAAGACTCATCCATGGATGTGTTCAAGATGGAAGATGTTGTAGAATATTACTTTACGGTGTGTTACTTTTGTTTATGTTACATTTGTTTAAATGTATGAAGCTGTGTTACTATGCCGGTCTAATAAAGAGCTGAACGGTCAATAGCAAGGCAGGANAAAGGATGGGCAGGGCTGGCAGGCAGGGAGAATATATAGAAGGAGAAATTTGGGAGGAAAGGAGAAGTAGCCAGGGAAGGAGGAGGACTCTAGGGGCCAGCCACCCAGCTACANAGCAAGCCACATNGTAAGANTAAGATTTACATAAGTAAGAGAATGGGAAAAGCCCAGAGGCAAAAGGTAGATGAGATAATTTAAGGAAAGCTGGCAAGAAACAAGCCAAGCTAAGACCAGGCATTTATAAGTAAGAATAAGCCTCCATGTGTGATTTATTTGGGAGCTGGGTGGTGGGCCTCCTGAAAGAGTGAAAGTATGCAACAACAGGAACATGTTACCGAAAATGCAACTTTGGCTTTTGACAACCTATAAGGTTGGGTTCAATGTCTTAGAAAANTGAGACAAGATGGAGCGACAGGAAAAAATATAAGGACTTGGGAAAGGAATNAAGGCCCTCGTCCTAGAGTCTGGTTGAAGTTTCTCACCAAGCANGAAGCAAAAATTCCAGAACANTTAACACTTTCTGTGAAGGTCATTGACATAGACAGAATAATTCCTTTCCTATGTTGATATTTTATGTTAAAATAGCAATGGACCAGACATAAGGCCTGAATGTACAAAACCATGTGTAGNACCTCACTCCTTTCCCCAGATATTTTCTAGGAACTTCAAGCAAGACTGTAAGCTTGTTCACAGTAAAGATATCCTATTTTTCTGGGGAGAAAACTGCTCACTGGCTAAGCATTATCAATTTCCACACCATGGCAATGTTTTTATATTTGTCCAAAAGCTCAAAGTATACTGTAGGCGTTTTGCAACTCACTTTTGTAACACTGTGGTAACACAGGTAGAAACTAATTGCTCCATTTTGCAGATGTAAAAATGGCATCTTAGAGTGAGTCATCACTGGGTTAGAAATAAAAGTCACTTGCTGAAGCTTTCAGAATGTAATTGTGTATTCAGACAGCAATGTCCTCTACAAATTAAAAGTAGTTCTCTCTGTATATGGCTACCTTCCTGGGAATCAATCAAAGAAAAGGAAAGTAGGGCAAAGTACTGAGCANGGAACCTTCTCCACAGCAAAAATATTCTACTCTGCAAAGGATTCTAACTAACAGGCTATGGAAACAGTTGCCTCCAACCAGGAGGAGAGACGACCTGGTACCATAATTCCAATGGTGAGCCAAAGATCTTGGTAACAATCATTAGACACAATCACACCATCTACCTCCTTTTCATTATCTATCTATCTATCTATCTATCTATCTATCTATCTATCTATCTATCTATCTATCTATTTAGTATGTGTGTGCATGAGTGAGTGTGCACAGAGGTCAAGACTTTCTGGAATCAGTCTTTCTTTCCACTGTGGTTCTAGTACCAAACTCAGGTCATCAGGCCTGACTACAAGCACTTTCACCTGGTGATCCATCTCCTTGACCATCTCACTTCTTTACAAGGCTACTACTGGAACTTTCAAAGCCACTTACCCAAGGCCTCAAAACAAAATGCAAAACAACAAACAAGTTGAAATAACATTATATCCGTAAAATAACAGAATCTTCTGTACTCATTGAATTTGCTTAAAGAGCTAGGGATTACTATGTCTGTTGAGGAATATTCCTTTACACTGTGTGAAGATGTGTCACTGTGATTGGTTTAATAAAGAGCTGTTGTGAAATATTAGTTGAAGATGTGTTACCTTTGTTTATCCCGTGGGATATTTGTTTAATGNTGTAAAGATGTGTTGCATNCTTTCATTGTGCATTTGTTTAACTCTGTAAAGCTGTGTTACTTTGCCTGTCTAAAACACCTGATTTGTCTAATACAGAGCTGAATAGACAATAGCTAAGCAGGGGAGAGGGATAGGTGGGGTTGACAGGTAGAGAGAATAAATAGAAGAAGAGAAGAGGGAGGAGTAAGAAAAGGAGGAGAGGAGGATGCCAGGGGCCAGCCACCCAGCCACCCAGCCACCCAGCCACATAATGGAGTAAGTATGAAAGAAAGGTATAAAAGCCCAGAGGCAAAAAATAGATAGGTGGAATAACTTAAGAAAAGCTGGCAGGAAACCAGCCAAGCTAAGGCCGGGCATTCAAAAGTAAGAATAAGTCTCCATATACTTATTTGGAAGCAACAACGAAGAGCTGAATGGCCAATATCTAGGCAGAAGGAGGTTAAGTGGGACATCTGGGGACATAGGAGATGAAGAAAAGCAGGGTTGTGAGCCAGATGCTGTGAAAACAGCATGAGCAGTACAGAGAGATGAGATAACAAGCCACACGACAGAATGTAGATTAAAATAAATAAGTTAATTTAAGTTATAAGAGCTGGTGGGATAAGCCTAAGCTAAGGCCAAGCTTTCATAATTAATAAGTCTCTGTGTCATTTGGGAGCTGGCTGGCAGGACAGAGAAAGACTCGTCACATATGTCACAGTTGCCTTTGTCATTCCCACTTTCAAATGGTTTGGAGTAATTTTGAAAAAGCCTTCCTAATAAATTTCCCAGTTCCTCACATCCTCCTACATGCACACTCATATAAACACATTTGTTTTCCAGGCCCTACAAAGACATTGTTATTCTTTTTTAAAAATTCAAAACCAGAAACGATTCTATGTCATCTTTTGTGACATCTTCACTTTTGACATTGAATGTTACCACCTACTATTGTGTTGCCCAGCAGAAATGCTTCTTTTGACAAAAACCATTTGTGTCTACACACCTAACATGATAAAGCCTATGTGTTGCCTCTGGAGTTCTCCTTTCCAAACTTAGAACCACTTAGTCCTCACCTCTCCATTTAGACTAAGTCTCAGTCAGTTCTGGAGAGCTCAGCTCCTCTGTCATTGGTGTTCCTCTAGAATCTTAGCCAAGGGCACTCATTGAGTTCATAGATTCCAATGTGTTTATATGGTTCTGTCACCCAGACTTCTGGTCCCCTTCTTGATGTGCCCATGTACATCATCTTCTGACACCTCCCACCTGGCTAAGACTCAGTCACTTTTACTGCTATGTTTGTTCTCCCTTACCCATCTTGGCCACCTGGACAGACTGTCACCAAAGCACTAAGTTACAGTCACTTGAGTATAATCCAGAAATGTTCAGTTATTCCTTTGACAATGAAAATCTGAGCAAACAAAAGAAGTTTCATTAGCAAGAGAGCCAACACCACAGGGCCACTTGCAGAGTTGATTCTGTACGGGTGAAAGAACAAGAGTATACTGGTCTGTACAGACTCCTCCGATAGTAACCTCTCCACACACCCTCTCTCTGAAACTCACATTCAAGTGGGCAAACTGGCTGTTCTTTCAGAGGACCAAGGTTCAATTCTCAGCACCCACACAGCATCATCTCACAACCATCTTTAACTCTAGTTCCACATGATTCAATGCTTGCTTCGGGCCTCTGTGGGCATTTGGCATACACATAGTGTACAGTCAAATATGCCAACAAAACCCCTGTACACATAAAGTAAAATAATTAAGCAGTAAAATAACCAGTGCCTAGGAGTGTCAAAAATAACCCACGACTAACTTGTATTTTTTCCCTAACTTTCATTTTGATTCTTCATTTTCATTGTGCTTGCTAAGTGGCAGCTGGTCCATGATACCATGACAACCAGCCAGTCAACAACTGCAGTGTTTCTCAGCAGCTGAATCTGCTCTGGTAAATTTCATGAGCCATTTGAGTCCTCNTTGTGCTGTTACAGGTGAGAGGTGACTCTCAGCTAAAGGAGCTGTTTTTTAAAACTCCAAGATTGTATGTGTCCTTGAAGACTCTTGAAGAACCCTTGGCTTGGGCAGATCAAGCTTTCAAGCCTTTATTCACAGGTTACCTGGATTTAGCACCATGACAGATATTCTTCTGGGACTCTGATTCTAATGTTAAAGTTCTCAATGTTCCAAAATAAGCCAGATTTATAGTTATGGTCTTGCAAAACTACAGTACCACCCTCTTCAAAGACCTCTAGTGTTGATTCCATCTTGGCTCTTTCTCACAACTTGAAAAATCCTCTACAGAAATGCTAAAATGTTTAACACTGTTTAGAGTATTTCTAAAGAACTGCAAAAGTTATCCAATGAAAGTACTGGTTTTTTTTTTCTTCAAAAAGGTGAGCACTAACCACAACAGAGAAATGAAATTTAGTTGGTATCAAAAGACATGCTTTTATAAAATAGAATGAGGGTAAAATAGAGCAGACAATATCAGAATGAATCCCACTTAATGAGTGTTATGTTTTAATTACATGTGTACATATCTGTATTACTATAACTAAACATCAGAGATCATCAGCTTATAAAAATAAAAGGGTCATGNGTATGGTGGTGCACACCTTTAATCCCAGCACTTGGGAGGGAGAAGCAAGTGGATCTCTGAATTCAAGGCCATCCTGGTCTACAGAATGAGTTCCAAGAGCTACACACAGAAACCCTGTCTCAAAACACCAAACATAAGGGCTGGAGAGATGGTTCAGTATTTAAGAGCACTGGCTGATCTTCCTAGAGGACCTGGGTTCAATTCCCAGTACCCACATAGCAGCTCACAACTGTCTGTAACTTCATTTACAAGGGATCTGACACCTTCACACAAATGCATATAAAATAAAGTTAAATAAATTGTTTTTAAAAAATAAACATAAATAAATATGAATAGATAAACAAAGAGACTGATATAAATAAATAAATAAATAAATAAATAAATAAATAAATAAATAAATGTTGTGTAGACTCACAGTTCTGGAGTTTTACTCCATGCTCCATTGACCCTGTTGCTTTGGACCTGTGACAAGGCAGCCTGTCATGGTGGTAGCATACAGACAGTATAGCAAACCTGCCCACTTCACCATAACCCAGGAAGCGAAGAATAGTATAGGCCAATGTTCTATAATCTCCTTCAACAACATGCCCCCTCAGTAATCTAAAGACCTCTCATTGGACCCTAATTCCTAAAGGATTCACCACTCTCCAGTAGCACCCTTGTAAATCAGTGTCTTCAGCATACAGACCTTTGAGGGTCACTAATCTAACCATAGCAGTGTGTGTGTGTGTGTGTGTGTGTGTGTGTGTGTGTGTGTGTGTGTGTGTTGATAGGGATGCCTTTCTGTATGCTGTGAATATGTGTTGCTTTGATTGGTTGATAAATAAAATGTTGATTGGCTAGTAGCCAGGCAGGAAGGATAGGTGAGATAAGCAGACAAAGAGAATTTTGGGAAGAACAAGGTTGAGTCAGTAAGGCCATCCTGCCATCCAGAGAGCAGCATGTAATGGCACACAGGTAAAGCCACAGAACACGTCGCGACATAGATTTATAGAAATGGGTTAATTTAAGATGGAAGAGCTAGCTAGTGAGAAACCTGCCACGGCCATAGTTTAAAATTTACTTGGGTCTGAATGGCTGTAGGAGCCGGGCNGGAACCGGACAAAACTTTCACCTGCAGTGTNTGTGCATGATCATAATGTAAAAATGTAATTCTTACTATGGATCAAGATGAAATTTTATTGGAAGGCAGATCTAATGGAGAGGAAGAGAGGGGTATGTAAGGGAGGAGGGGGACACTTAAAATGCCATTCACAACTAGAACTTCCTAAACAGTTGNTGTGCTATTTGGGAAGGCTGAGTTAACTCCAGGATGTTTTACTCTGTNTAGTTCCAGCTCATGTAGATTCAAAAACTAAGACAAANGCTATATCTAAGGGATCATATGACAAATATGAAGGCTGTGAAATAAATAATTAGAAGCTCTTTGGAATTCACTTAGTGTAAACATTGTGGAACAGGCTCAGGAAGATTGTAGAGACCAGAAGGTGGAGATGCGGCTGTGCAACGTCATCACTAAGCAAGATGAAGCCATTGTATCCTGAACTCTTTTTTTT
>LZPO01044501.1:234213-246082 GCA_001675575.1 Neotoma lepida | reverse complement strand
GTCTGCTGCAGGAGCAGTACATCCTAACTGCTGAACCATATACATCCCCACTTTTGATAACCTGCTAAGTCTGGCTAGAGCTGCCCATATGTGCATTTATTGGTGTGGGGCCATTCACTGAAACGTGGAAAACCTACCAGTAGCTACAGCCTCAATAAAGGATGTAGCTCTTCTCCAGCAACTATCCATTGCCAACAACTCCTCCACATTGGATGGGGCTTGTAGATAATCTGTCCTTTCTATCTCACAATTTTGGCTAGCATGATACTGTGTAAGCCCTCGTGCAGGTCATCACAGCTGCTGTGAAATCGTGTTGTGATAGCCGTGTTGTGTCCGGCAGAAGGCAGACTTTCGAAGCATCCCTTGCTCCCATCCTCTGGCTCTTGCATTCTTTTTGCCTCTTCCTCTGTGACGGTCCCTACATTTGGGTGTTGGGAGGTTGATACAGATGTCCTGTTTAGGGCTGAGCACCGAGTCTCTNGTTCTCAGCACTTTGAGCAGTTCTGCATCTCTCCATAGATTGCTGATCAGTGCAAAAAGAAGTTTATCTGCCTGAGGTTGAGNGCACCCCAGGTTTACGCAGATAATCAGAAACATTTAGAGGAACGTTTAGCAAAATNACAATAGCGGGCTCTACCCTAGGACCTGTGACTTCTCAGCCATGGGCTTTTGACTATAATTTTGATTACAATACAAAATAAAATTCTCTCCTTTGGAACAGGTCTCATCCAATCAGAAAGCAGTTGGTTACCCCATAATAGTCATGCCACTATTGCTCCAGTGAGCACATCTTGCCTGGAAGATTAGTATTCNAGCATGCAGGATCTATCAGTGGGTAAGACAATCGACATCTTTCTTATTGGAAGCTTGTACAACACCGTCCAGAACAATGAACAAGCCAGCAGGGCAGAAATGTCCTGTCCCATTGAGACTGATCTCTGTGTGTCCTGCAGCCAGAATATGTGGTATCTTCAGCAATAGAGTCTTAGCATGTAGTTATGGTAGGTAACAAAGGGCAGTGGGATTACCTTGTATTGTTGGAGACCTCTAAGGCCTCCCTGGCAATTAACTCATAGTGAGGTGTCCCACGCCTTGCACTGGAATTTCCATTTAATAACCCATGTCCTCTGGTAGTGATATTGTCCTCCTGCATGGTAATTCTATTTGAACTTTTTAAAAATTGTATTTTGATATTAGCTTACTAACTAGTTGGTTCCATAGACTTTTTCATACATCTTCATCTACATCATATATCTAGACCCACCCACTAGTCCCTCTTCCTTTTGTAGATGCATTTCCCTTTCTAAGGTTTGAAAAGTGAGAGCCCTGTGCTCAAGTGCTGCTTACAGCAGACTATGTATTAGCATGACACCTCCTTCTCTTTCTAATTCCATATCCACCAATCTCAGATATCTAACGGTATTTTTTAATTGCTTACAATATGATGTTGGAAGAAANTAGTTAATTTATTTTAAATGCAGACCCAGGTTCTACTCATGGGAAATTCTCAACAGTATTATGAGAGGTCAAAGTGCTGGGGNTCTGCATTTTAATAAACAAGGTAGTNGATTCCAACGAAAGAGAGCCATGTTAAACTATGTCGAGATGTTTCCTCCAATTCCAATCCTGCATCAAGCTCCACTTCAGCCAATGAAATCTGCTTCCCTTCTATTTTTACCACTTAGCAATATAACCATAGTTCAAGCTACTGCTTCCACTTTTAGACCACTATCAACAGTCCAAGGAGCTTTTTTGAACTTTAAATTTTTAACTTGTCAACTACCCGCACCCCACTACTTTATCATGAAGTTTCTCTAACACTATAAACATGTTTATGTGATGTTCTCCTTTGCAGAGACACAAAATGTAGTATTTAGAATTTTTTTTCCAGTGCATCACCAAAGGTTCATTTTCATCTCCCTGGCAGAGATGCTGCCTACACAGGGCTGCTGCCTCACTTAAATCAAAGCCCTGGGAAGCCCACAGTTCCAGTGAGCCCCGGACCCCAATGTGCGCCCGTTCATCTTTTCCTGAGGCTCTGCTTGTCAACAGCACTGCCACCTACTGCCTGAAATTATTCTGGAAGTGTTGCAAATCAACCCCCAAACCCCTCACTGTCGATTTCATCCTTTCTTTGAATGGTTGCAGTTGTCTGCTGGCCATTTTCCTGTGGCCATTCTTCAAATTCATTTCCACGAAGACCTGACTAGATTTAGGTCTGACTTCCCACCCCTGCTTTAGTCCTCAGGAGCTTCCTGCTGCTAGTGAGATGAAGTTTAGATGCTTCAAGATGGTGACCAATCTTTCTCAAGTGTAGCACCAGTTCAGTCTATCCATCACGTGCCTTCTTTCTCCCCTTTATGCTCCATTTTACTGAGCTAATCTTATGATTTTGTGTGACTTTGACTTTCACCCACTAGTTCTTTCTTCCTGACATTCTCTCCTACTCCACGTTATCTGGTTTATTTACATACAGTCTTGGAAACTCAGCCTACCTTGGTCATTTTCAAGAATCATCTCTGAGAGCATTAACTATGCTCAACTTTCCTCCTGCATAGTCCCCAAACACTCTGTACTTCTTTTCATGGTGTTTCTNTGAAGCCTTGTGTATNTCACATTAAATTGTGTGTTTCACATTAAATCCTCAAATCGTGGATGGTAGCAATTGCTTCTTTTTACCTACCTCCAGCTACTGGAGCCCTTGGCACATGACAAATGTTCCAGAAACCATTTGCTGCGCTAAACTTGAGATGTTCTTCCCAAGGTTGAGGATACTAATTAGTATTAAAATGCACAAAAAAGCAGGTGTCCAGGAAGGAACTATAAAGAAAACATGGCCTTAATAGTCCACCAATGGGGTAATTATTTCTAAATAATTCAGATGAACCAGAGTTGCTCCTGAAAGATGCCCAAACAGGCAGTCAGTTCTTTGGAAAAGTCAGCCAGTTGGCATCACAGAAACCCAAACATTCAACAAGCCATCCCAGTGGGCTCGTGGCGTTTCAGCAGGTGTCTGTGAAGCCTGTGATGGAAGGAATTACTGATCACACTTTGTTCATTTCTCCTCCTTGCGGTTCCTCCCACACCCAGCAAACCTACGCTGGTGTTACAGCACCCGTGTGAAGCATAGATACGGAAAAGCATTCACATTTGAGTAAACTCCCCAAACTGCAGAGGACAAACACAGCATCCATGGAAAATCCTACATATGAAAGGGTAAGTTGAACCAAGTTTCTGTGAAGCAGGGCCCGCTTTTAGGTTCGGGACACGTGGCCTCTCCGGCTGAATGGACAGACAGTCTGAATGTGCAAGAAGGGCTAACAACAACCCAAACAAGACAGCCATTCTCACTCCTCTCAGACCATCCCGCGGAGGGGCCTGCTCTAGGGACGGACTCTACATGCTAAGTAACTCCTATTCTTCATTCATGTTGACTTGATGGCTGGAGCCAGGTGAAAAGACAATTGACCCAAACAGCCCAACTGAAAGTGAAGCTTCGCTAACGAGGTGGGCATTGTAAGACTCCAAGTGAGTGCCACTTCCTAGAACTGCATCCTTTATGCAAAGGCAAAATTATTAAAGAAGACGAGGGTGGGCAGCGTAGGAGCCCTTTGGTGGGCTGTTTTCTACTTTTGTTGTGTTGTGTGCTTTCTTGCGGGCGACTTTTGGGCAAATACTGCATCTTCAGCCAGGAGAAGTTGGCGGAGTACAAAAGGGCTTTTGAAGCAGTGAGTGTAAATTCAGACTCCTTTTCTTCCTTCCTTCCTTCCTTTCTTTGCCTCCTCTCTTTTCCTATGTCTGCAGACCGCTCAGTGGAAATAATAAGCGCCATTGCTTGCCGTCCGCGTCCCGTGAATTACTCAAACATCAAATGCAACTCTAGAAAGGAGGCATGCTCTATTCTCTTTGGCAGAAGTCTCTGCCCATTCTTTATTTACATGTCGCCGTGAGGCTAAGCAATAGACAGCCCGTCAACACACACACACACACACACACACACACACACACACACACACACACACACACACGGCCATTAAACAAATTAAAAGGGATGGGGCTGACTAGCGCAGTACTCTTGGAATCCTCAATTTGATTAGTTCGAGTTTAATACACAAAAGCTGGGAAGGAGGGGCCAACCGCTCTTTAATAACCTGCACAATTAAATTATGCTGATNAATCTAACTATTCTGTGCTTTTTAACGGAGTCTTATTATCTGATTACATAGAAGAAAGTCGTGTCTTCAGAGCATGCCCCTGAAAGGCTTGCTCTGANAGCTCTATGTTTTAACTGATGGTTCTTTTCGCTTTCCAGAATTGTTTTTCTGTTATGAGCTTTATCTTCAAAAAATTTCAAATAGTTTTAGCTTCCTGGGGGCCCTTGTCTTTCTCCCCCCCCCTTGAAGCCCGGGTTCAGGAAAGGTAGTGTAATTAGGAATGCTTTTCCCCGGGAAGCTATTCAAGTGCATTTGGGGTGAGCTTTGCTTAATTGTCTTAATGTATTTTAGAATGTGGAGAGCATCCTGTTCTTTTCTTAATGGGGGAGGTATTCTGCCTCATGAGGTCTGGGGGCTGGAGAGATAGCTCAATGGTTAAGGACGTACACTGTTCTTGCAGCGGATAAGGTTTTGGTTCCCAGCTCCTAAGTCGAGTAGCTTACACCCTCCTGTAACTCCTGCTCTAGATGATCTGAAATACCTGACATTCATGGCATTAGCGTTCACACACCACACACACACACACACACACACACACACACACCGATAGTGACAATAAAAAGAAATCTTTAAAAAGATTGGGATACACCACCAAACGTTAAAGGGCTATTATGACAGAAATGATAATGTGGCTTGATTGTCTAGGAATCAGGCTNCCATGCTGTGTTGATTCTGTGAGTGTTCTGTTTTAGATGGATTCTTGCTGTTTGCTCAAGTTGACTTCAAACTCACCATCCTGTGTCTGCCTGCTCAGTAGTTGAGATTGTGGAATTGTGGGTATTCATTACAACACCTGGATTACAAATTATCATTCTTTTAAGAGAAGAGTATGCCTGTCTATTCAAGGACCACCCCATGGTTGGAACAGAACTCAAGCCATCACATATTAACCATGGAAATACAACATCTTCAGCCCTCCAATAATTCTTTATAGAATTATTGTGTTTTCCACTGCCTTTACTTAAGTCACAGTGCAGGCAAAGGCTGTCCTAATAGAAGAATATATAGTTCAGGGAACATTCCCCCAGAACACTGGGTAGTGGAGTGGAAATTGGACAAGTGGTACATATATGAAGAATTTTTTACTCTAGCTTCTACCACAGCTGCTACTGGACCTGAGTTGCTCTTAGGAAATCAGGGCCACCTGTTTCTACCTCAGGTGCAGATGATGAATAAATGGTAGTGAACTATGGGGGCATCACTTCCAGATGCAAACAGTAGCAGCTTCTTGCTGGCACTGAGATCTAAGAATGCCCTATGATCTTCCAAGGGGTTTACAGATCGCACTTTGTTTCAGTGTAGAACAGTTTGAGAGTGAAGAGTCCAGATGCCAGAGTGAGACCTTTTGGTGTCAGATCCCAGCTTCTGCCCCTCCTGGCTTTGATGGATTAGATGTGTTGTATACCTCTCTATGCCTCAGCTTCCTCNTTANACTAATTTGGGATAATAATAATTCCACAAAAAGTTGCTATAGGAGCTGAATGGTCACTTCCCCCAGGGCTGTGGGAACTTCGTAGAAAAGGGTCAAACAGAATGTAAAGTGCAGGAGGAAGGGGTGGAATGTTGTAGGAAGNTGTCCTCCAGACATGACATGGCCATGGTTGTTGCACTCTTGAACTCACAGCAGCTATGTCAACCTACACAAAGCTTGCATAAGNTTGGGCACAGCACTATCTTGTTATGGAGAGGATAGGGGTTCACCAGGGCGCACCCTTTCCCTAAGGACTTATTAACAGTTTCTAGAAGAGGGAAAGATGTTTTCTTCAGAGATGTAGCCTCTGGTAAGATATCTTTATTCCTGTAGATAATCCCTTACCCAATCNTGTATAAATTACCCTAAATAACCTCATTGGGTCATNAGAGGAAATAGAAAGTTAGATGGCGTATGTAAGATTGCACAACGGGGCCAGAAATGTGAACTGCTTTCTTCACTGTTGAGCACACACTATGTTCCTGCAACCCAATAATTCTGTATGTGCTTNATTATCTCNTGAGTATTATAACCCTAAAATGGGAATAAATGGGAGTGGTAAATCACAGTTAGACTACGGCCATGAGTTATCTGACTTTTAAAACAAAAAANATTTATTTACTATTTATGCACTGCATATTTCTCAATATTCTCCAGCCCCCACCAAGGGTGTATAACCCAACTGGGAGTAAACAATGAAACAATTGCTCAGTATCTCCAAGAGGGGGCATTGAATGAAGGATGGGAAATGTGATACAGCGGGAAGGGACAGCAAAAGGCAACACTACAGTGGTCACTGCAGCTGCAGGATCATAGGTATTGGACAGGAAGACGGTTATTAAATTCAGTGGTCCCAACAGAAGTCAGTGTCCTGTGTCCAATGTGCTTATGTAAAGAGCTAAACTTCAATGAGTGATGCTGTAGCTTTTACTAGCCCGCGGAGGCAGCACTGTTCATTGTAAGCTGAAAATCTCAAAAACGGGCTCTAGNCTAGAGTCACATCTGATGTAGGGCAAAGGGATGCAGAGAGAATGCCTCCCTTTGCTTAGGCCCATCATCAGCCTGCAAATATGTCTGTACATAGCTAGAAGAGGAGTGACCCACGTGCGCAAAAGGGAATGACGCATCCCTGCAGGAAGCTGATCAGATAGAATAAGATGAGAAGAAATGACATGTGAGGACCAAAGTGTAGGAGACACAATTGTGACCCGGAGACAGAAGAGGGGAGGAGCAAAGAGGAGCGGGGAAGAGGGGATGGAGGGGAAACCGCAGTCGCTATGTAATGTATGAGAGAAGAATTTTTTTTAAAGAGAGAGAAAATTCAACACTTCCTCTTGAAAACAATTACAGAGAAAGAAAAAGAAACATTTGCTTAATGAAAACCATTGATACAAGGAAAAGAAAAAGCATGGATGTCAGATGAAAGCTACAACGATTTCTCGACTGCCCTTCCCATCATGGTTTAGGATACAAGAGAAAGGCAAAAGCCATCTTGTTATAGTAGGAGGCATCAAATTTGCACAGAAAGTTTGGCAAGGACTCTGGACCCTCAAGGGCAGAGGCAGATTCTCTGGGTCCAGGACTAGTGAGAATCAGATTTTCCTTACAACATTCAGGTGCCCACAAATGACATTTAGTCAAGCACATTGCTATGCAAAATCAAGAGTGGACNTGAGAGAGCTGGAGGCCAGCTTTTCTACTCCNGTGTGAACTCAGACTNACACTTTAGAGTCTGTGAGTTGCTGGTCCCTTGTTTATAAATGAAGGCATTACATTGAAGAGTCCTCAATCAATCATATTTCATTATCTTATATGCTATACCATATAGCTTCCACTTAAAAATGAAATGCAATTACCTGGATTTCATAAAGTTTTGTAGCAGCCATTGGGGTGCTAATTTCTCCCCCAAAGAGCCTCTCAATTCCTGGAGAGAAGGGGACGTGCTTCAAAGCTTTGTTTAAAGAAAACTCTGTCCACGAAGTTCAATTATTGAGCAACACAAACCAACATGCCCACGGGGTCAGGTGGTGGAAACATTAATGATTAACCTGGGGGACATGAGTTCAAGAGTCACACTTGGTGAAACTCCGATTCTATGCACAGACNCAGCTGATACTGGCTTCAGAGTTGGGTAATTATATCATGTTTTTTGGAAGAAATTTCCAGGAAAAAAATCNAAAATTCTTGGAAAGAGTTNGTAGAAAAATCATTGAAAAGGAAAAACAAAAATCTGAGTATGGTTTNTTAGAAAATGAAGTGTCATCAACAGAGGTCTCTGGATTTGCTGCACAACACAACAGTGAAACATCTCACAACAGCTGAGATAGCTCGGGGCTATGAAAGCAAACACAAGGCCTTTGCTCCTTCAAGTCTTTCTTTCTCTTTCTTTCTTCCTTTATTTTTTCCTTCAGAGACAGAGTTTCTCTGTGTAGCCTTGGCTGTCCTGGAATTAGCTCTGTAGNCCAGGCTGGCTTCGAACTCACNGAGATCCACCTGCCTCTGCCTCCCGAATGCTTGGATTAAAGGTGTGTGCTACCACCGCCCAGCTTCTCTTCTCTTTCCGAAAATAGGGTATGGATATGGATATACATGTTGTTGGGGGGAAAAACTAAGTAAGTGGGAACAGAGAGTTCTGCAAATTAATGTAGTTATTGTTATTGCCGTTATTGATCCTTGTAGCCTAATTCTGTCCACTCGGTGCCCAACTGCCCTTCTTTCTATCATTCATGTTATCATCTCATAGTTTTCTATTGACATAGAGTCAGAAATCGACACAGCAGGAAACATGTTTGATTGACGAGTCCTAGCAACCTCCTTCTGCCTACAATCTGGGAAATGAACTATCATCTCATANTTTTCTCTTGACATACAGTCAGAAATCTACACAGCAGGAGACATGTTTGATTGACGAGTCCTAGCAACCTCCTTCTGCCTACAATCTGGAAAATGAACGAATGAGTTCTTGAACTCTCCATTGCTCTGGTTTGTGCTTTATGTAATTCATTCTGGGATCCCAAATGAGCAATTTCCTTACTTCATGTTCCAGTAATGGCCAACACAGAGGCAATGGGTATCTCCACCACTTTCAACTTTCTGTGTTTCTTTCATTGTGTTCTCCTGGTATTCGATGGCCTTCCTGTCAACTCACTTGGAGCCAGGTCCGTCACCCTGTCCCAAGCATCCTAAGAAGAGGAGGGGAAGCCACATATCTTCTCTGTCCCCAGGAGGGGAACCTAGGCTGAATCTTTTACCTTTTGCTCGTCTCTCTCTTTCTTCCTGAAATCAAAACCCATGCCTCAATATCACGATTTCTCTAGTAACTTAGAAATTTCCTTTCTAGTACTTGTTTCTAACTCTTTAGTTTCTTAAGAATATTAGTCTCCAGCTTCTGAGACTCAAAATTCTGGTTTCTCTTTTGACCTTCCCTTTAACCTTGGCTTCTTAGTGGATCCAACAAGGGCTATAAAGTATTTCTTTCATAATGATCATTACTTCTATCTCATTCCTTACTTATGCCTCTAAATTTTATTACTTGTGCATACCAATCCATTCATTAATCCACTCATACAGTAATTCACTCAACATGTATTTATGAAGAGCCTTTTAGTGAACNGGGCAGAAAATCACTTGCTTCCTAGGAAGGGAAGATAGATAATAAGCAAATCAATAAATCATATACTTGTGTGTTTATATAATTGAATATAGTGGTAAGGGGCAGAAAGACCATTAGAGCAGGTTAAGAAAATAGATAGGGGTCTGAAGAGTTGTCTCAAAAGACAGAAATGCTTGCCCCCCAAACCTGACGACCTTTCATGGAACCCATACAGTGAAAGTAGAGAATGAACTCCCACAACTTGTCCTCTGACCTCCACATGCANTCTGTGACACACACACACACACACACACATACACACACACACAGAAAGAGAGAGAGACAGAGAGACAGAGACAGAGAGACAGAGAGAGAAAGGGAGACAGAGACAGAGAGAAACAGAGACACAGACAGAGACAGAGATTAAGATGGCTGTTATTTCAGTANCCCTGTTGCATTTGTGATATGTAGGCCAAGGCTCTATGCAGTGGGGATGATCCAGACTTGTACCTGGGATGAGAGTCATTGAGAGAAGTAAAGAGCCATCCTAGAAGCTCCAGGAGAGAAGATGCTTAGCATGGTCTAGGAATAGAGACCTGTGTGGCAGCAATATTGAACACAGAAGACAAGTGGAAAGAGTGGACGAAGGATGCCTTGTCGTGATGAGCAACCTCAAAAGAGTCGCTTGACTCTTTTGAAAGGCTTGTACTAGAGGATCTGTGAGATACCATGCTGCCTCAGCTGGACTGTCGTGAATATTAGAACAAATGTTGCGATGCATGTCTGACTGTGTGTATGTCTGTGTGTCTGTACATTTTACTCCTCTAAACTGCAAGGAATTTTCTCTATAGCATCTAAAATAATTTACTGCCTTATTTACTATTACTACATACACATATATTCACAAAGCAACAACATACACTAAACTGAAGTGTGTACATTGATGTCCAACTCAGTGATAGAAAGAAAAGGGCTAGAAAAGGGAACAGAGAGACAGCAGAGAACACCTCTTGCAATAAGCCCCTTAGTGAGGATTATGGATTCTAATGCACAAATTCCTGGATTCAGTCCCCAGTACTGTTTTAGCTCAGTGTGGTAACATATGCTTAGAATTTCAGCTTTTGGGAGGTGGAGGCAAGTGTGTCAGGAGTTCAAGGCCATCCTTGGCTATACACAGAGTTTGAGGCCAGCCTGAGACACATGAGACCCCACATCAGAAACAAAAACAAAACAAAATGAAGAAAAAAATCATCTTAGATTATTGCACTAATGCCTTGTCTTTAGTCTCTGTTCTTCCAAGTTTTTGGAATGGTATCACTGTTTTTAACCATACAGTGGCTACTTCTTCAGCATCATTCTCAGCTCAAATAACTTGTTACCTTCGAACTCCAGTACTAGAATTCTTTATAATTATAAAATTCCCTTTTATGCTTTCTATACTTCTCAGCATGACTCATTGCTATAGACNGTCTGTTCACTAATCTATTTTTTGNAGTGGAAATAATATTTCCTAGATGATATTTCATGGTGTATATCCTCCTAATCTATGTCAACATTTTTTTAAAAAGCAAGAATAAAAGCAAGAAGTACCCACCATTCACATATCTCCTCTTATTCCCCAATAAAGACACACATGCACATATGAATTTAGAAAAATTGCAAACATGGAAATTATGTGTAATTAAACTACGAGGAAGAGCTGTTTATAAACAAGTGTAGTATTCCTACACACACTTGTGTGCAGCCTGTGACCTGAGATTTAGGCCAACAGTGGAGGAGAGGAAGCTTGTTCCTTCTGTTGAGTTAAGGCAGAAGCCTAGCCAATGGCTGGAGCACCATTGTGAGGCTGCTTCTAGAGGAAGGAGTTTCTCAGCTGAGTCTAAAACAAGATTCTTCTTAGAGAAACAAGTGATGTGTAAATCAAGGACCCNAGCCTTGTGCTCTGAGCCTATGTTGATGGGGTTAGTAAGGGGGTGTTTAGGTAAGCATGGCTGACTGTATGCATGATTTCTGTGAAGATGGAGTGCAAGACATTTTGCTAAATTTGCCTGAGCTTGAGAATGGGCTTTGGTGATGTTGACTTGAACTTTCATGTCTGTTTTGGGGAATTGGGTTGTGCCAAAATAGATTAGGTCTGGATTCATGGCTGAGAGAGGAGTTTGGCTTTGGAGATTATGATTGTATTGAGGAAGGATGATATCAGGGCCCAAGCTCTCAAGTGCTGTGTTGTTGTTTCTTTACATGAGTTACAGCTTCTCTAGATTGTAAGCACCCGCTATCAGGGATGGCCCCGATTTATCACTGTTATTTCNATAGCCTTTGTTGTAGACTAAGCATGTAATAGATTGAAAAACCAGTTTGAGAGATTTTTCAGTGGAGTTTGTTAAGAGAGAACATCCATTGATTGTGTTATCTTAGCCTGAGCTTTGCCTGCTACTGTTTTCATATAGCCTTTGGACCTTGAAGACCTCAAATATATACGTGTATCCTTCTTCCTCATTTCACAGGTGAATATCAGTATGAACTCTTATCACTTCCGCCCAGGTGTGTACTTCTTCCAGCAAGGCTGCTCCACCTCCTCAAACAGTGCCA
>LZPO01044501.1:194094-210194 GCA_001675575.1 Neotoma lepida | reverse complement strand
CCATTTATAGTAAGTAAAAAGTAGATTCTTCTCAGACTATAACTTTTGCATTAGAAAAAGCAAGAGTTTTGAAGAAGACAAGTTTGTTTATAAGTATATGCTAAATTTATAACTATAACAAATTAAGAGCTAAGACTAGTCATACTCATGAACTAGAGTTTTATGTATTTTTGTGTGCTCTTCTCTCTGTTCTCCTAACTAGATTATAAATTTTCTAATTGTGAAAGTTTTATTAAAGTGAGGATTTAACAAGGTAACTCCACAGTTAAAATTTATTTTGGGGTAACTTACAGCCAGTAAAGGGGTTGGTTACAAGATCCAGTCTAGTGGTGTTCTCTGGAGAACTCTGACTGCCACCCAGCATCCAGGATCACGAAGAACCAAGAGGACCGGCACAGATGGATCTCCAGTCTTAAGGGCTTTCATCTTGGCCCTGCCCCAGGGGCAGGTCATAGGTAGGCATAGCAGTTACAGGAAGCCTCACTAGAGGTAGTGCTTCCAGGTCAAAGCTGAAATAGCTACCCACTACATTTTATTTNCTCTGGTTATTTTGGAACTTATAGGTTCCACTTTCGCCAGCTTTGCTATGACATGTCCTAAGACAATCACTGCCACTAACTCATGTGTCAGCATCTACTTTGGGAGCCATGCATATTGATGGTATCCAGATTGCAAGTACACAGTTTTGGATTCTAACTTGCCTTCAAAATCAACTAGAAGACAGTTCTACAATCTACCTAGAGGGTCCAGTGCTGAACATCATTCTGAACAACTCATAATTGTGAATGGACTTTTGTTATTGTTTTGACAGAGTCAGAACCTGATGACCTCAAACTTAATATGTAGCTGGAGATGATTTTGAACTTCTAATCCTGGCACCTCTACCTCCAATAGAGGTGTGGACCATAACACCTGGTTTGTACCTTCCTGGGGACTGAACCCAGGGTTTCCTGCATGCNAGACTAACAGTTTATCAACTGATCTGCATCTTTAGCTCTTGAAGTTATTTCTAACCTGAAATAATAACTGACAAATTCAAAAGTAGCATTGTTTTCACACAGGATAGGATCTTAGCCTGAAGACCTGGCTCTTATCCTGGTTGGATTATTGGTTGGTAGGTTGGAGGACCATATCATGAACCACTCAGGTTTCCCTGAACTGCAGCCCTACCTAGACTGAGGGAGCTGAAGATAGCTGACAGACAGAAGGTCAGACAGTGGGGCAGTCCACATCCAGTATCCCATTATTGTGNTAGGGTCAATCCTCCNAAACCCACTCAAGACCATTCTGCCCTCTATTAATNGTATTTTTGTTACCTTAGTGAAATATCACCAGGTTTGGTACTACTTGTTAGTAATCCCAGCTACTCAGGACACTGAGGTAGCAGGATCATGAATTTGAGGCCAGCCTGGGCAACTTAGCATAACACCACTTGAAAAAGCCAAAACAACTTCCTAAAAATAGATTTATTTAGTTCACAGTTTCGGAGGTTTGTGCTGCTGTGCCTCCTTCAGCTCCATTCTGATGAAGTAGATGGTAGGCTACTGAATCACACACAGGAACAACATCTCAAGCCAGGAAGCTGAGAGCAAGAGGGGTGGGGCCAAGCTTGCTTCTTTTACAGCAGCCCTTTTGTTAGAACCACCAACAGGTCACATTAGAACTACTTTAATCCTTTCCAAAGCCAACATCTCTGATAGTCCAAGAACATCCAGTTAGACTCTCTCTGTTAAAGGTTCCATCATCTTCTAATAGTGCTACTCTAGGGACAATGATTTCACCACATGAACCCTTGGTGACAGACTAAATGGACACCTCAGCATACTGCCTAAATTCTCAACCTCAGTGGAGGCTGAAGTTAATTCTGCATTGAATTTGACTTCTGACTCTGCCGTGCTTCCTTTCCCTTTNCCCCCATGAATGTTGATCTTTAGTACCAGTGACCCAAATGTTAAACTCTGCCTCATAGTTGGCTCCCTGGAAGAACCAACCTGGACCCAGAGCCTACTCTTCACTCTCAGCCTCAGAGCTCTCCNCTGAGTCTTAGAGACGTTGTAAGAATCAAATTAGGTGGTTTCATAAAATCTTTTTAGAAATCATGACGTAAGTTCCTTTTCCTCTCACTACCATTACGTCTATGGAAGGTTGCCACTATCTCAGCCACATAGGATGAATTAAGAAAGTCAGATTCTGAAGGCAGACAAACTTGGCTTAGAAACCCTGCTTACATATAACTTGGTGACATTGTGGGGAGTTACTTTNCCTCACTGCCTCTCAGCTTTCCAAAACGTAAGTTGAAGACAATAATAACGGGACTCACCTAGGGCTGCTGGCAGCTATCTTGAATGGGAACTGCTGTGCTTTCTCCTAGTTACTNTGACATGTTCTCTTCACAAATTTCTTGGCATGATGTATGCAGATAAAATCAGCAGAGAGGTATGTGAAGGGTTACAAGTCAGGCCTGCTGTCATCAATGCCTGTAATATCTCTGCTGTCCTTGATAGTAACTTAAGATAAAGAAGGTATGTTCCAACGTGGATAAAACTCACTTATCATAACCAGTATGAAAATCCATTCTTATTCTACAAATTGCAGAAGCTATTGGCCTTCTGCCACCAAAGCCTATGCTTCTTTGAGTAAATCACTCATACTCTGTCCTCTGTACAGTTCTGAACCTGTTTTTANTCTCACAAGATTTTGTAGTAGGTTCTTACATACTGAGACTTTTTCTCCCTGANATCAGGTAAAGAACTTGACACAGAGACTAAGAAAAGTGCAACTATGTTGTCTGTGTCTGAGTGGAGTAATTAATTATGAAATGTCATATCCATGCATTTCTAGGAGCAACTAACATGACTCTCCAGGGGGGCAGCCCCTTTCAGTGTGGGAGGAATACACCAAACATTCAGGTAGCTAGCATTCTCAGTGTCTGCAGGGNCCGAGGAGAGGGCACTGTATGGGACAGGAGTTGGGGATGGACAAGAAGAAGTCCACACAAATATGAAAGATGGGAGACTGAGGAGAAGTAGTTGGAAGAGGATACCCCCAAGATATGGGTGAATAAGATATTGAATGTCTCCTTCTGCCAGAGGCTGGGCTAAAACATTAAAAGGCAAACACCAGTTGGATTTCTGAGGTCTAGAAGACAGTGAAGACTGGGGTTACATGTTCTCTGATGTTGTTTGGGAAGATGTGAGTAGAGAAAAGAANGATTTAAAAAGGAACGTGGGGTGTATGAGANAGTGGGATGAGGAGAAGGAGAGCAAGGAAAAATTGTTTAATATTGACAGAACGCTTTGAACTCCACGTGAGACTTTCTGAAGGCAGATATGGAACAGTTTAGGAAAAGTTCTGGTCAAATAAATACTTTGATTGATTGATTTATGGTTTGGGGAGAGGTGAGTAGAATAATTACGGGAGTAAGTCCCAAGAAAACTCACCCCACCCATGGGTATCTCTTTTCTAATCTTTCTATCTTTCATTCCACCTACCTAAGCTCTGGGCAGGTNATNGAGTTTACACCNGNTACANCTCAAAGCATGAGACATTGGAACCCTATACAAAGATTGAAAGTCAGTAGCAGTTCTTCTGTAACTGCTCATGGCCCTATCTATGAGTCATCANTTCTCCTATGGGCCTTGTTTCAGGCTTGTCTCTCTCCATTTCCTATACTCTGTCCACAGCTATGCTTATCTTCTAGCACAGCTTCTGGGACTATAACACACACCTAGGATCCCAGAGCAGTGAAGACAAATTACTGAGAATATTGAACATTTGGGCTGGCAATCTGCTTATCTCAAGGGATAATACAAATGATAGGGCTAGCTCACCATTCACCCCATCACACCATACCTGCAGTGAGTGAGCCAGTGTGGCCTTCCTAAAAATAATGCCATATTTCTCCCTTTAAGAGTGTNTGAACACATAAACTACTCTCTTAAAAGTTAACAATTCATCCATAGATATGGTTTCAAGATAAACACTATAATCCAATAGTGGATTATGATACTGAAAAATGAATCACCTGAGAGAAATTTAGG
The DNA here is from genome assembly GCA_001675575.1 of Neotoma lepida. NCBI lineage: Eukaryota > Metazoa > Chordata > Mammalia > Rodentia > Cricetidae > Neotoma > Neotoma lepida. The sequence goes on along the minus strand of LZPO01044501.1, from coordinate 206,154 downwards.
GGGTCACCTGAAGCCCCCTGCTTTATCAGAGGCTACACTGGCACCAAGTATGCCAGGTAAGCCCTCCCCACAGACTGCCAACACTGCCAGAGCCTGCCCAGCCTTCCCTCAAAAGCTTCCTGCCTATCCATCACTACATCCCAGCCCACAACTCTGAAAGAAGTCCCCTGCTTTATCAGAGGTACCAAAGGCCACACGGGTATAAAGAACCACAGAGATCACACAGGCCATCAGAACCTCTTCTGGAACCCCTTTGAGACCTTGCCAGACCNAAGGAAATGCTAGCCACTAGAACCGCAGGTCACTTGGNCTAGAAGATCAGAGAAGAAACAGAAATCAAGGGAAAAACACCCATCCAACAAAGACAAATTCAGAAATCAGCATCTAGACTTATAATTACTTCAAGCCCACATGCCTCGATGCCAGCTTAAGAACAACAACAGCTAGGCAATATGGCACCACCAGAGCCCAGTTATCCTACTAAAGCAATATTTGAATATTTGAACACAGCTGAAGCAAAAGAAAATGACCTTAAAACCAACTTTATGAAGATGATAGAGGTCCTTAAAGAGGAAATGAATAAATCTCTTAAAGAAATTGCAGGAAAGACAAACAAATATTGGAAGAAATGAGTAAATNCCATTAAGAAAGCCAAGAAAAAAAGCCTAACAGGTGAAGGAAATGAATAAAACATGNTTCAAGACCTGAAAATGGAAATAGAATCAATAAAGAAAACACAAACTGAGGTTATCCTGGAGATGGAAAATCTAGGTAAGTGAGCAGGAACTACAGACACAAGCATCACCAATAGAATACAAGAGATAGAAGAGAGAATCTCAGGGGTAGAAAACATGATAGAAGAAATAAATCCATTGGTCAAAGAAAAGGTTAAATCTAAAAAACTCCTGACACAAAACATCAAGAAAAATATGTGACACTACAAAAAGACCAAACCTAAGAAAAGTAGGAATAGAAGGAGAAGAATCCCAGCTCAAAGGCCCAAAAAATATTTTTAACAAAATCATAGGAGATTTTCCTAACCTAACTAAGGACATGCTTATTTTAAAGATATAAGAAGCTTACAGAACAAGTAGATTGGACCAGAAAATAAAGACCCCTTGTCACATAATAATCAAACCCTAAACATACAGAGCAAAGAAAGAATATTAAAAGCTACAAGGGAAAAAGGCCAAGTAACATATAAAGGTAGATCTATTAGAATTACACCTGACTTCTCAATGGAGACCCTAAAAGCTGGAAGGTCCTGGACAGATTAGCTGCAGGCACTAAGAGACCATAGATGCTAACCCAGATTACTATACTCAGAAAATCTTTCAATCACCATAGGTGGAGAAAACAAGATATTCCATGATAAAGTCAAATTTAAACAATGTATACTCACAAATCCAGCCCTACAGAAGATACTAGAAGAAAAGTTTCAACCCAAGATGGTTAACTACACCTATGAAAACATAGGAAATCATCTCACACTAGCAAAACCAAAAGAAGGGAAACACACATACACACCACCACCACCACCGCCACCACAAAAATAACAGGAATTAACAATCATTAGTCAATGGATTCATTTTCCCAGTAAAGAGACAGAGACTAACCAAAATGAGTGCAAAAACAGGATCCATCCTTGTGCTGTATACAAGAAACATACCTTGACATCAAAGACAGTGCAGTGGAAACTCCCTAGAATCTACAAAAGTGACCCTAGTGAAGTCTCCTAGTAACGGAGGATATGGAGTCCAAACTGGCCATCTCCTACAACCAGGCAAGACTCCTAGCAGTGGAACTAGGACATCAACACAACCACAGAACCTTCAACCTACAATCTGTCCTACCTGCAAGATGTGCTGGGGTAATNGTGGTGCAGAACTTGTGGGAGTGGCCAACTAATGACTGGTCCAACTTGAGACCCATGCCAGGAGAGGGAGCCCATCTCTGAAACTGCCTGGATGGCCAACAACTAGAGGCAGGATAGCCCAGAGACCCAGGATAGAACCAAACACGATTGGAAAAAAAAATCAATGAAATGATTCCTAATGATATTCTGCTATGCTCATAAATCAGTGTATAGCCCAACTGTCATCAGAGGTGCATCATCCAGCAATTGATGGGAGCAGACACCTGTCTCTTATACACATCTAGATGTGTATAAGAGACAGCCTACAATCTGTCCTACCTGCAAGATGTGCTGGGGTAATGGTGGTGCAGAACTTGTGGGAGTGGCCAACTAATGACTGGTCCAACTTGAGACCCATGCCAGGAGAGGGAGCCCATCTCTGAAACTGCCTGGATGGCCAACAACTAGAGGCAGGATAGCCCAGAGACCCAGGATAGAACCAAACACGATTGGAAAAAAAAATCAATGAAATGATTCCTAATGATATTCTGCTATGCTCATAAATCAGTGCCTAGCCAACTGTTATCAGAGAGGCATCATGTAGCAACTGATGGAAGAAGATGCAGAGACCCACAGCCAAACACCTGTCTCTTATACACATCTAGATGTGTATAAGAGACAGACTCAAAGCTTTGTGAGGAGTGGATGAGGAGGGGTAGAAAGGAGGTGAGGTGAGGGAACAGGAGGAGAGGAGGGAGGGAAAACTGTTGTTGGAGTGTAATGTATGAAAGAATAATAAAAGTTTCAAAACAAGAAGTTTTTATTAAAGAATAATAAAAGTAATGATGACAAGGCTGATAACTGCTCCATTTATTGAGTGACCACCATCCTTCATGCCCTGCCCCCAGCACTCTGCAGACATTATCACATTTGATCTTTATTACTCTGAAAAGGTAATTAATTAGTCCTGGTTTTGTAGAGGACAAATCAGGTTTCTGAAAGCATCATTGTAGCTCAAGATGACATATTAAGTCATTGCTACACAAAATTTAGAGCAAGTCTTGTGAGGCAGGTACTGTGTATGGTCAAAAAGAACTATCCTCCATAAGCATGTGTTTACACTTGGTCCCCAGGTGGTGGTGCTGTTCTAAACACTTAGGAGGTAGAGATTTGCTGGGTCACCTGGGGTGGGCTTTGAGGGTTTATGATCTCACTCCATTTCCTGTCCTTGAAGGACAATCTCTTCTATCCCTGTGGAGNNTCCAACTAAATAAACCTTTTCTTCCTTAAGTTGCTTTTGGTCACGGCATTTGATCACAGCAGCAGAAAAGTAACTAATACATAGTGTGTGCTTGCTAAATAAAAAATGAATTAAAATAGTGAATGGCAGGATCAGTGTGTAACCGCTCTCTGATGAAAGTTGGTGTTCTTCTACCACAACTCACTGCATCCACCCCACANCACAGTACACAGGCATGGGTACCCAGTGCCAAGAGACTAGAGAGAGAACAACCAAGGGAAGTATAAAGATTGGTAAAGCCAACATCCTTTCTTTCTCCCTCCATTCTTTTCTCTCTTCTCCATCCTTCCTCTAATCCTTTCTANTATCACAGCAGCTTCTTAACTAGTCTCCTGGTTGTGCCCTTAACTCTCTGTAGCATCTTGTGCACAGGAAGCTCTTCTGACCTGTGTCACCACTCCTCTGTCATGCTGTCTCTGTCTGCTGTCTCATGTCACTGCTCCTCTGTCATCTTCCAGCTCTGGCAATCCCATCTCACTCACAATAGAAGGCCAGTCCTTACACTGTCCTGAGAGACCTCAGGAACTGCCTGCTATGTACGGACTTCGCTGAAGCCCTCCTCTGCTCCAGGCCTTGCTGCCCACTAGCCTTACAAAGTAGTTAGAGGCCTGGCATTTGGATTTCCNTTACCCGAAGCACTCAACTCATACACAGGAATAAGTTTCATTCTCTCTTTCANGTTTTTACTAAAATAATACTTCATCATGGAGGGCTTTCCTGACAAATCTATCAAAAATTATAACTCTCTCTTCAAATTCCTCTTCTCCTTGGCACAGAGCAAGTGTTCAATAAATATTAGTTGATGGAATCAATAAAACGTGGTGGGTGAGACGTTACCCTATGTCTCCCACTTAGGTCACAAAGTGACACAAAAATGTCCTTGTGGGTGTAGAAAGTGTTTGCTCTGCAAGGCAGACATGCTGACACTCCTGTAAGAACTCTGAAGGGTATTGTGAACCCTACCGTGATCCTCTTCCCTTTTGAGCATCGGTTAACAGTCACAGATGGAAACAGACAGAGAAGAGCCAGCAGGATGGAAAGGTTGAGCTGTTTGCACCGCCCTAACTCATCCCCCCAAAGGCTCAAAGCTTTTCAAACTGCAACTTCAGCTCTGACCATCTTCTATAACCAGCCAGACACGGTCTGTACTGNGTTACGCAGAAATCTTAGTGGGAAAAATACCATGCACCACTAGTAGACATGGGGATGAATCTATACCCAAGGAGCAGATAAAGGATGAGTTTTTTAAATGAGAAATTAAAAAAAATCATCATCTGTGTGGTTTGGCCAATCTTAATAATTTATAAAAATTCCCATTTCTCTGTCCATTTGGCCCAGAGTTCATCAGTTTTGCCAAAAGTACAGAATTGAATCTCTTCATGATAGGATAATTTCCATCTAAATTTCTCTTAAAACTTCTTGTTAAAATANGTGCGTTGTTCAGATTTCCCACTGAATTAAAATGTAAATTACTTAGGCAGGAAAATATAGTAATATAGATATTAAAATCACGAAAAGAGCCTGGCAATGGTGTTTCATGCCTTTATTCCCAGCACTTGGAGGGCAGAGATAGGAGGATCTTTGAGTTTGAGGCCAGCCTGGTCTACATAGTGAGTTCCAGGACAGTCAAGGCTACACAGAGAAACCCCATCTCACTCTCCTCCCCCCCCAAAAAGAATAAGATGCACACAGCGCACTGAACAGCTCCTCCTTAGTTAGTGGTTAGTATCCCCACCTGTCACATGGGAGACTGTGGTTCAATTCCCCCACGGGGAGATTGTGTTATTTTTATTGGCCCAGTGTCAACCATTTGACATTCTTGTCAAATGTGCTGGAAAAAAAATCATTTGTAAACCAAAAACTATGTCCTCAAAAAAAAAAATTACAAAAAGTTGCAGTGTCGGGTCTTTTATCTAGTTTGTATCAGATTTCTACCACTGGGAGTATTAAGTCCTGACAAGGGTCATTTGGGTCACGCTCCATCCTTATGACAGGGAATGAGCTGAGGATCAAGTTCGTGAGAGACGCAATGGCACAAGGTCTCTGGAGACGGCTGGCTAGTGTCGGCCTCTTGGCCGATGAAGATCTTTTTCTTCTTTGCATGTTGTCCCAATCTTAGCTGTTCATCTCTGGGTACGGGGTAAAGATGCATCAGATGGGGGATGTGCCAATGTGAGGTACCACAGTGTTCCTGGACCTCAGGGACTCTCCAGAGATGTGGCCTTCTCCTGCTCAGTGTCTTCCAAGATGTGCTTTATTACAAAGCTGCAAAGGAGGCCGTTCAGTCTGCACCCTAGGGCCAAGTCTACTCCTCACGTCTCCCCCTAANAATTTTTCTTCCTTCTTTGGCAAAGAACCATCTCTAGCCATTTTCAAGTGAGAATTCATCTTTTATTTGCATAATTAAATTCANGAAGAGATTATTTTCACTTCTTTGAAGATTAATTAGTTCTGATCTCTGTCTAAATATGATAAAAGACGCACAGTCCGTTTTCACCATTGTGATTGACTTTTATCCTGGTTTTAAACNTACACTCTTAGAAACAGGGCGTCTTGGAAATAATTTGACAGCAGGATGTAAATAAGTCTAGACTCCATGCATTTTAACTGACTTAAAATTTTTAAAATTTTGGACTGATTGAGTGTCCTAGAAGTTTTTGATTTTGACCCCAGCACAATTATTCAGTGTGCTGCTAGCTTCTGAAGCATAAATGTTGGCTGAGGTTTGATGCAAAGCATTTATTCTGAGAAAGTATCGTTCATTCCCTCTGTCAGTCTGTGAACATCAAACTATCTTCAAGTCCAGGCTTCTTCTATAAAACAATTTAATAACTATTATAATGTTATATTATAGTATAATATAATAATTAGTACTGTAGTATTAATAATGTGATAGAGTAGTGATTATAATTATCATAATCATTCTCATGGATTTTATAGGAATAATTATCATTATAGTAATAATAAGATAGAAGTAGCTGCAATTTGTCTTATTTAATTCTTAAAATAACCAATGGTATTGTATTTTTATTATCCCTGTACTATNGATTAGAAAAGTGAGGCCCGGGAAACTGTTACATTAAGGTACTGGCACCCCTCACTGTCTTGCCTCTAGCAGTGAGGATTTAAACATATGTATCTCCAAAAGGCTCTTGACCACTTTCCCCAGTGTCAACACTGTCCATCACATCCCTCTGAAAATGGAGAATTCTCACATATGCATATGAACTTTCTGCTCATTCATTCTGCAAATCCACTTTTCCAACCCCATTCAAGTGTCCCTGCCTCCCTGAGACCTTCCACAATGCTCACATACAGCATGAGTGACCCTCTCCAGTGCTTCTATTGTACCCCTGTGGCACTCTGTTACTGACTTGTCCCACTGTCCCAGGAGTGAGACTTGCCTGTCTCTGGGACTCAACTTTCCACCAAGGATCTTGCCCTGGTCAAATTTGTGTCACATGTGCAGATACTATGATGGGGCAGAGAAATAGTTGTGTAAATTGACTATGGCTTTTCCCCTTCACTGTCATCCCTTTATCACAGACCTCTAGTACCAACAGGACCCTCAGTTCACAAGTCATTGGCACGACCAGATTTTCTCAGAAGTAGGAAAAAAAAAGTCCAGGGCTGTGCCACCACACCATGGGTCATCTATCAACAACAGGGCCAAAGGTCAAGTTTGGATTAAGGTGGCAAAATCAATTGCCTATCTCTTCACATCATGAACAGTGGTGCTGGCTTGGGGTGAAAGGTCCAAACTGGTGATTCTATGTGAGTGTACACACACATGAGAATTGTGCTATTCCCTCTAGCAATTCACTTATCCTTCAGCTAGTATTTATTCAATGTCTTCACTACTCCAGATATTAAGCTAGGCATGAATTAAGCAGAAGAGTTTTAAAATGTTAAGCAAAAATAGAGACCTCGTATAACTTCATATCTCAAAGAACNTGCAGCTGTCTGCTACAAAGACAGACATTGGACAAGATTCTGTTCTTGAAAGTTTTTTGTACCTTGTAGCTCACAGTTCATTATGACTTAAATACTAGTTGTCACCATACAGTTTCCTACCACTCTGGTATCTATTCTGAAAGAGGTACAGCCACCGACAGTTATGAGAGTGTGCTGCTACAGAGAAGGTCAAAGTGAGTGGGAAAACTGCACTTACAAGTTCTAATATGTTCGTTGAGGGAGTATTGTACCCTCTCTTCATACATATCTCAATGATCACAGCGACCAGTGAGATGGACACTTACCAATCCTGTTTGAATATCAGCAGTTACTAATAATAAAGATGAGTAATTTGTCCAAGAATCTGTAGCTGGTTAGCGAAAGGCATAGTATCAATATCTACAGTAGCTGTAGGACCCCGAAGTTCATCTTCTTAACCATTTATCTCTACTTCTCCTCTGGGAGCTGGGAAGAGATGAAGGCTCAGGCAAGTTAGAGATGCCTGTAAAATTTGATGAAGCTGAACACTTTTCATAATAGCAGGGTACTTATTAAAAATTACTCTAGAGCCGGGCTATGGTGGCACACACCTTTAATCATCACACTTGGGAGGCAGAGGCAGGTAGATCTTTGAGTTTAAGGGCAGCCTGGTCTACAGAGTTAGTTTTAGGACAGCCAGGACTACACAGAGAAAGCCTGCCTTGAAAAAAATAAATAAATCAATAAAAATTATTCTAGAGTAGTAGATAAAAATTGGGACTTTGGGGGCAAATTGGGGAATGTAACCACACATTTTATAGGTGGTCCCAGGATCAAAACTTNAGGAATGTATACGCTTAAATCATAAAAATGTAAATGATTTCCTTACCTTAATAAANCTAAGGTATAACTCATGAATGTTAGAAGCTAGCATTTTCTCAGTTCAATATATTTGCAGAGTGATAATGTGTCCAGGGAAAAGGAAGCNATAAAATTCACAAAGAACGTGTATTTGACTTGGGGCCAGCACTGACTGCTGATGCTTCCCAGGCTATTGAATGTGTCGTGGGAGCTGTGGAGAACTTCTGGGATCACTTCCCTCCACGTTCTTACTTTCTAAAAGACAGTTACATCCACCCATCCATCCTTCAGAATACTTACTAAGTGCCTCCTTTTATGTGTCAGACACTGAATNTAAGAAGGAGATAAGGCATGATGTTTGTCATNNAGATTTTCACAGTCAAAGGAGGAGGAAGACCCATATTCAATCATTGTAATGACAGGGCTAGTGAAATATTTGTGTCTANGCATGAATTCCTTCAAAGCTCTGGGGCTAAGAAAATAGTCTTTTTATCATCATAAATTTATCCCCTAAAATTACAAATCTAAGGACACCAAAGAATTTATCCTTTCTCTGTCTTCTGATTGCCAATTCAGAAATAACACAGCAGGCAGGCATTTCCAGATTCATCTGATACACAAGGACAATGAACTTATGTTTTCCAAGATCACAAGACTAATCATCTAGGAAGTAAGATTTGAAAGGCCAAGGTTTTAATTTACGAATCAAAGCTGTACCCAGACTGCCTTTGTAAAACATAGATGAAGGAAACAAATACTAATCCATAATTGTGTTTATAAATAAATTCCTATAAGATTAAATGAAACCCTTTAGTTCATCTCAGCTTCTGTTTTGTCTTAGAATATAAGATTCGCATGCATGCATGCAGGCCTATTCTGAAGACCAAACAAACCTGTTTGATCTCAGCGTTGACTAGAAATTATTCATTTGCTGAAAGGAGAGATGATAGCACCCACAGCAGTTCTACCCACTTCCCTGATATTCATATTCTTAACATAACTTTCAACTTGCATTATTTATCCACACAGACCTCTCATGACAGATGACAAATATGCATATAAAATTGAGGAACTTGACTCCGCTTTTCCATTCCTTAACTCTGCAATTTGTTTCCTTGCCTGCAGAGGCAGAGTAAACAGGGACGAACAGCAGCTACGCTGGATTGTTGTGAGGGGGAAACAAAGAAACCTGAACAAAAAGTCCACCATTTAGCCTGTCACCTGTCCATGATGGCAGCCATTGTTTAAAGGCTAAGAGAAAGATTAAGAAAAATTAAATGCAGAGTTATTTTATATCTACAGCCTCACCATCCAGTGAATATTTAAGAGCTCACAAGTCTCAGACGAGAAGGACCAAACTGAGTTGGGGACAACCTGGTATTGTGAACATGATAGCTGATTAAGAGTTAGTCAAGCTTGACTTTGAAGCCAGACTCATACCAGTAGTATGATCTCAATCAAATCACTAGCTTTCTCAAGTATTATTCCCAACTGTGAGATATGGATCAAAATGTCTTCCCTTATAGTGAAGACCAGAACAGATAAATGATGGTCCTACAAGAGGGGGCACCTCAGCAGTGGCAGGTACAGAGTCACCTGTGTTGTTGAGTCTACGTGTGTGGCCAGGATCTGCACAAAGCTATGCTATTACTTGAATTGACAGGAGCGCTTTTTGGCAAAGGCCAAACACTGGTTGCGTTATCACTATTTTTGTTGCTAGCACTTCTGGCATTAGAGATTTGGAGACTAGGGGAGAGAAGGCCACACCTCCATGCCTATGAACAGCTAAACTTTTCTAGGAATTCCTATGAGATCTTGGCAAATGCAGGTACATTTCAGGAGGTGAAGGACACCCTTGTCAGCACCCTCATTTGGGCAATCAGAATTTGCTCTCTTTGGCTGTCCTTATCAGTAGGCAATGATATGCCCACAGGCTGATCGATTGTTCCACAGATGTTCTTTTATAACCCAAACACCAAATCCAGAGCTTTCTATGATTGAAATCGTGTTAANGTTGATCCCTAAACTTCCTAGACCAAAAGATTCAAAGTTTCTGGAGAAACTTGTCCCCATGCTCATGGTTTCTGTAAATAAATCCACTCACACCAGGAAAATCTGAATACAGTGAGTGATGTTTATTGGAAGATGTCTTTGTCAGTTTATAAAGGCAGCCTGTGCATTTGAACTGTTCTTAGATACTGATGGATACCTTTTAAAATAAGCCCTTAATACTCAACCATTGCATTAATTNTCTGACATTTTCCAAATATCTCCTTAANTTATTATTTAATTTATTCTCAAAGCAATTCTTGAAGGTGGGAAATGAGAGTATTTTCACAGGTGGATTCTGGGGTCAGAATCATTTGTGAAAAATTTCACTAACTTTTCTGTGTTCTAACTAGAAGCCACATTTATAAAGATTTTATTTACTTCGGTGTCAGACGGCCTTCTAAGATGTCCTTCTAGCATCATGGGCCAGAGGAATAAAAATAGCTCACAACTCTTAACGTCTGTGTAAAGGCTTTGCTCANCTGTGTTTGGAGGCAAATACTCTCATAAGAATCCTCTTGGAATTTCAGGTTGGAGGCAAAATTGATCCTTAAGATNACTACGTGTCTTAATAAAACATCACTTAATAAACATCACTCAAGGCTCAACTGCACTTCTCCAACTCGGATTATTCTGAGAGCATTTGCCTCCAAGGCAGCTCAGCAATGGAGACAGAAGTAAGAGCATGGGAAATTGATTTAGAAATTAGTACTTTAGAGGTTATTTTTCTCCTTTTCCCTTTTCCAAGGTAACAGACAATTGACTAGAAAGAAATGCCATCACCACAGCATGTTTGGAGACTTTATCAGTGAAACTGAAGTTCAGTGTACAATCCTTATCAACACAGCCCCAGCACATTGAGACCCAATTATGCCAGGATCCAAACATTCATTCAGTGTTTGGGGATGCCTTTTTCTGCAAGGTTTGCAGGTTTTCTTGCTTACCTTAGTAAACAGAGTCATTTCCATGAACTCTGACTGATAAATGGACTAAACCACATGCCCCGGTATAGACAGNTCTGCTTTGGGATTAATGGCAGGGGAAGTTAAACACCAACTGAAAGTGAAGTCCAAGCCTTTGGTCTTCCACTGCACTCAATCTGTTTTGCCATGGATTCGTAATAGTCTATTATGCTTTTCAATTTGAAAAGCGTTTATATTCAAATCCTTTGCTTTTTTGCATTCAAAAAGGTGAAAGTATAAAAAAACCTAAGGTTTCTGGGAAGGTGAGTGACTTGCTCTGTTGGGGAGCAGAAGTAGTTAATTTTGGTCTGTGGCTCCCACACTGCCATGTGCACTTGCTTCTGGCAGGTGGAGTGGGGGCTGGTTGGGCTGCAGCTCTAGAATATGGGAGGTTAATGGGTGATGGGAATGTTTTTTTGAAAATGTTTTTCTGATTGGTTGATAAATAAGCTGTTTGGCCAATGATGAGGGAGAATAAGGTTAGGTGGGACATTCGAACTAGGGGGAGAGAGAAAGAAAGCAGAGCTAGGCAGATGCCATTCTGCCATCTGGAAAACAGCATGTAATGACACACAGGTAAAGCCACAGAACATGTGGNGACATAGATTTATAAAAATGGGTTGATCTGGGATTTAGAAGCTAGCTAGCAAGACGCCTGCNATGGCCATAGTTTGAAAATGATGTAAGCCTCTGTATTTTTACTTGGGTCTAAGCGGCTGTGGGAGCTGGGTAGGACCTGACACTTTCATCTACAAATGGCGCCCAACATGGGGCTCTCAAATTTCCATAACGCCTAAAACAGTTTAAAAAGGGCTTCTAAATACACAATAATTGAGCTAAGAGCAGCTTNCTACTTCATGTCTCATGCAGNCTGCAAAATGNGGCAACATTTGGGCTTGAGAGTAGCGCAGTGGATNCCCACCATGATGCACATTGGTGTGTCCACCTGACTGATTTGACTTTTCCTAGTTAAAAAAAAGAGAGAGAGGTTTCTGGGCTACACACTGCTTTGATGGAGGCATACACTGACTGCTTCCGAGAGTTGCTGGTACACGTAGCCTAGAGCTGGAGATAAATTACCTCTGCCATATTTAAAAGCT
>LZPO01044501.1:126389-137945 GCA_001675575.1 Neotoma lepida | reverse complement strand
TTTAAGATGTAAGAGCTAGCTAGCGAGAAGCCTGCCAGGGCCATAGTTTAAAAATGATATAAGCCTCTGTGTGTTTATCTGGGTCTAAGCGGGCCTTGGGAGCCGGGCNGGGGAACCAGACAAACTTTCGTCTACACTTCTCTCTCTGCCTTGTTCTTCCCCTTCCCTCTCTTAGTTAAAGTCTTCTGCATTTCCCCTCTCCCCTTCACATCACCTGTGTGCTGCTAGTCAACACAGCTTTTTAAAGTGGAAATATCATCGCTTTATACAAATGTCACATATGAGTCTTGGAGCATTTAAGTAAGTGTATCTATAGGGATGTGCCTGCGCACTACAAAGAGAGCAACTGTCCTTGTTATCAGGAGGGGTGAACAGTTTCAATCTGAATCTCAACTGTCCCAGTTTGGGTGTAGAGTATTTACCATTTACCAGCAGATCAAATTTTCTTAAGGGCTGTGCATGTCTAGGGAGAAAGCAGAAATGCCAGCAGCAATTCTCTCTGGGATAATTCTCTTATCTCTTCCCTTCTGTGGTCCCCCCACCCTGAAGACTTGCTTTTTCATTCTTCTCTCCTACTTTATTTTCTGTCTTGCAGAGTAGCATCCTAAATGCATATCCACAGGGGCTTTGTGCAGGTTGAGAGAAGACCAAGAAGAGAGGGGTCAGGATTTATACAAACAAGCAGAAGTGGGTTCACCAAAAGTAGCAGATGGTGGTTTCCAGTTACTCTTTTGTTGAGTTAATTTGCAGTGTGAATTGTGCACCCTGCCTTTGCCTCTGTGGATCTCTGTCCNCCCCCCTCTGCATTATATCACCACTTATCAATTCATAGGGTGATCTGTACCACACTGTATGNNTCTTCCAAGATCGAACTGTGTGTCCAATAACTGAAAAGATACAAAATATGTATTGCTTGAAAAGAATGTCCATGGATCCAGGAAATAGATAAGAGGGTGGGGCCTAAGGATAGAATGCCTATGGTCACTATTTGGCTTTGTCACTTTGTCACTTGCTAGCTTTGTGTCTAGAGACAAGTTACTTAGTCTCCCTCACCATCAGTTTGCACATCTATTAAAACAGAGTTAAGAGAACTCCTTTCTTGGATTTGTTTTAGTATAAAATATGCAGCCCATTCTGCACTTGCTACTATTCCCACTTCCTGGAACAGTTTCCCCAAATCTATAAGAATGTGCCGTGCCCTGTCTCCTTCAAGATTTGCTTGGATGTTTTCTGTTCCAGGAGCCATATCCTGACCCCTCTTCATAAAGCCGCAGTGCCTTCCACCCTTCTCAGACTCCCGACTCCCTTCACCCTGGTCTTAGTACAGCGTTCATCAGTCCTTAGCTCCTGGTCTCCCACACTTTCCACTCTGTAAACATCAGTATCTCCTTTACAGTGAGGGGCGTGGTGTGCATGCTTCCTCTCTCTCCCCGGTCTACACTGCTTCCCAGGAAGAAAGTCCTTTTTCCCAGGAGAATGATATTTTATTTCCCAGGCTGGTTCCCTGACACTCTCTCTCTCTCTCTCTCTCTCTCTCTCTCTCTCTCTCTCTCTCTCTCCCTTCCTCCTCCCCCCTCTCCTTTCCTTCTTATTTTTATTTTTGTTTTTCAAGACAGAGTTTCTCTGTGTACCGATGGCTGTCCTGGAACTTGCTTTGTAGATCAGGCTGGCCTCAAGCTCATGGAGATCCGCCTGCCTCTGCCTCCTGAGTCCTGGGATTAAAGGTGTGCTCCACCACTGCCCAGACCCTGACTTTCTTTTTAATAAAAGATCTTTTTAGATGTTTAAGCTTACATTCTCCNGAGAAACAGGCCCTTGCCGTCCGATTTTCTTGTGCATTGCTATGCCACTTAATTAATTTACATCNTCTTATNGTTGTTGCACCTCCTCTCTGGGGACCCTAGGATATCCAGCCATGCCCAGGGCTTTGTGTTCTAAAGATCTCATTCTCTTCTCATCAAACCATCCCTCTCTTTACTCTGACTCTAGCTGTTTCAAATGGCAGAGCCCCATTGATGAAGTCAAATCGAGATTTAAGGAACTGTGGGGAAGTCTACCAACTACAGCATTCAGTCCAGGAAATCGGGACAAAAAGAAAAACCACTCTTTTCTCTCAAAGATCTGTCATTGTGCCTATATCACGCNTATCACAGCTCTTTACTTTCTATTGCTTGACGGGCACACCTATTTTTTCCTCTCTTAAACCAGAGAGCTTATTAGTTCTGGGCAGTTTCAGAATGCTTCAGTATTAACCATTTTTATTAGGAAGAAAAAAATTTCTGGGTATAATTATTCAGTCTAGAGTAAACAGGGCCCAAATTAGATCTGTTTTCTTACTTCGTGAGACCAAAGGTTAGAGGGAAAAGATTTGTAGACTATGCAAATGTTTTTTCTGTGCTTCTATGCTGCCTTCATAAAACGTGACCCCTTCCCCCTTAAGCAATGTGCTTGGTTTTGAGATATGTTAATTTAATTAGAGTTCTGCTGTTTTTTTCCTAAAAACATCTGAAGAGCTTGCTCCCAGTGGCCAAATGCCACTGTGGTATTGACACCGCCAATCATCAATATAATCAGATTCATTTATCAGTGGTTGCTGGGGTACTGGGCTAACTAAGAGGCTGAATTATCTCTGGCCCTCAGGAGCAGATGGCAAGTTCCTGTGAAAGTGAGGGATATTGCTTCCAGTCATTACTGGGAAGTTATCTCTACACCTGCCACAAACCAGAGGAAGAGGCGGGATAAAAAGGGAACGGTANGTGCCTCCCACCAAGCCAGCCCCAAGCAAATATCTCCCAGCCATCCAGCATTAGAGGTTATCACCACNCTGCTTACAAATCACACTGGACCTGAAACCTCTCAAACACCGACTCTCTATATTTGCAAAAAGAAAACTTAGGCTAGCTATCACTTTCCACCCAGGTGTTTGAGTAAGTCTTTCTTCTTGTCGTTATGAAATGGCCCGGTCAAAGACAGAAGAATAGGAACACGCTCATGTGCAGGTTTACCAGAGTGTTATTAAAGAGAAGGAGCTGCTCTGCATCAAAGGTGGAGATTTCCAGCGCCTGTATAATGTTTCTAACTGGGTAATGAAAGAGTTGGCTGAGTTCTACTTGTACTGAGGGATTTGCTTTTTTTTTTTTACTTGCATGTATGTATGTCAAAGCTCACATGAGATTAGGTGTAGTACACGAATTACATATATCTTTGGGTTATGAAAAGAACAATCCATTTTTTAATTACTTTAATATCTGTGCTTGTTTGCAGTGTTGCAAAAATGGAAAAGTCATGACCTCCTTTTTGAAGGAACCAATGTTGNAAAAAGGACTAAGTCATAATTTTATCTGGATAATAGCCCATATTATTTAAGAGGGCTTTTGGGTTGGGGAGATTTTTGGTGGATAAAGAGCTTGTTATGCAAGCTTGAGGATCTGAGTTCAAATCTCCAGAACCCATAAAAATCTGACAGGATTACCCATCTNTAACCCCAGGACTCCTGCCAGGGATGAGGGGCAGAGACAAGTAAGTCCCTGGAAGCTCATGACAGCTGTCCCTGCATATGCAGTGGTCAATAAGAGAGATTGTCTCAAGCAGGGGGAGGGGTGGAGGTAAGGGCTGATGCCTGAGACCTTCACACATGTATCATAGCAAGCCTCCACTCAGTTTCTCTCTGTGATCCCTCCTCCCTCTCTCTCTCTCTCTCTCTCTCTCTCTCTCTCTCTCTCTCTCTCATGCACACACACACACATACACACACACACATGCAGATGCCATATACACACAAGATTAAAAAAGAGGAAGTTGTCATTGTGGTACCTTGTTTTCATAATTTTTGAATCTCTTGCTTTCAACTAAAAACCTGACTCTAGGGCACTTTCTAACTACTGGAGCAGAGATCCAGGGAGTTGGCATCTTTCAGAAGTCTGTCTACGATATCCTGTCACTAGGATGCCCATGTTCTTAACTTTAATGATTTAACAAGATAACAAGTACTTGACAGAAATTGGTCAAGGGANGCAGATAGACACAATTGACCCTTGGTTTTACCAATGGCTCACTGGTCGACTGTGGGAAAATCATGTAAACTCTCAGAACTTTATTCTTCTCATCGGGTAAAGGGGTAAATGATGCTTAATTATTCTTTGTATGAGTTCTGTATGATGTCATGTTTTTAAAGTCACAAGGAGAGTGCATAATTATAAGAATGTCAAAAATAAGTAGGGTCAGATATGTTTATATAAAAAACATTAGAATTATCATCTAATAAATTAATGGAAGGACTTGGACAAACTGACAGTCTTCCAAGACCAGTCATGAAAGTGTTTAAAAATTGTAAAGGTCACATGTAAAATGACACAAGAGAACTTTTATGATACTAAATTTTAAAACGTCATTTATATGACATTCCTCTCTGTGTGTTAGTGACAAACAGCACAATAACACATTAAATCAAACAACAGAACAGGACTGCAGGCTTCTGGGAGAGTTTTTGTTTTTTGTTTGGCGGTAGGTGTTTTTTCCTAAGAAGGATAGCTCTTAATCAGAGTCCATTCTCCATTCAAAATAATCTGTGAAGACTGGCATGAAAATGTAGATTCCTAATTGAACAAAGACAATTCTTTCCAGATTGAAGTACAGTGGTTAATAGCCCTGTGCTCCAATTACCGCTAGACGTTCATTTCAAATGGGAAACAGGAATCGCAGACGAGTTAGCCTTAATTGGGAGAAATGACTGAAATCAGACTTTTAATACTCTACTGTAATGTCACATATGTAGGCCATCTTCTTTGCTGTATCCATGACAGTGCCCTGTTTTCTCATCGTTTGTGGACAGCAAGCTACAGTGGTAAGAGGAACAGCCCTTTCTGNAAAGGGTGGAAACATGCAAGTACCTGTCAGAGACTTAAAACTGAACAGCTTGAAATGAGGGGATGGAGAGGCACATTATTTATTATTATCACATATGTCAAATTATAAATACCCGTGGAGTTAACATCACATTGGTTTAAGCAAGACCGTCCCTTGATCCTGACCCTCACAATGCTTCCACTTACGGACTGTTTTGGAGGATAGTACTGCCTGAANACATTAGCCATCAAATCCAGATCAGATATGACATATTAAGGAAAAATGATTGAAAAAATACTTGAAGGCATGTAAAGTCTATGCTTCTCGGACAACTGATAAGAGATGAAAGAGGGGTGTCAGTGTGAGGAGTTGAGTTGGGAGAGATGGTTCTTGCTTGCAGGCCCTTCCCTCTCTCTTGCATGCATGCAACAATTGCCAGGTTTCAAAAAAAAGCATGTTGCACTTGATCTTCATGCCTCCAAGCTCAGCATGATGGATACTGTCAACTCTGTTTCAGAACTGGAAAAATGAGGTCAAGACCCTTGTTTGGGCTTATAGAGAATGAGTTTGGAGTTGGGATTGAGACCAAACCTTTGATTAATAATAAGTAACTCTGTGTAAAATGTCACCGGAGGAATTAGAAATGACTTCAATGCTTGAATGTGAAGATCACAACCTACCATCGCAGGCCAAAGAAGGTGTGCCTGTGCCTTTGACTTCTTACGTCCCTTAGTGCTGTGGGATAATGCTCTTGTACACTGGTTTAATAAAATGCTGATTGACCAGTAGCCAGGCAGGAAGTATAGATGGGGAGAGCAGACTAGGAATGCTGGGAAGAGGAAAGGCANAGTGAGGAGTCTCCAGCAGACACAGAGGAAGCAAGATGACAAGGCAGAACTGAGAAAAGGTACCAAGCCATGTGGCTAAACATAGATAAGAATTATGGGNTAATTTAAGCCTAAGAGCTAGTCAGTAATAAGCCTGAGCTAATGGTCTAGCAGTTATAATTAATATAAGCCTCTGGTTGAATACTTTATAAGCAGCTGTGGGACCACAGGGTCAAGTGGGACCCGAGAAACATTCAACTACACCTTAGNTTTCACAACTGACAAGACAATTGCTGTCATTGCTGTTCCATGAATGTGGAAAGCAGCACTCACGGATGATAATGGACTTCTCACTAATTGCCTGGCTTAGACCACATACTCACGNTTGCTAACCCAAATTTCATGCTTTTCCCCTTCACCAGAAGTGATCCTGGTCTATCTCCACCCTCCCTGCTGCTGACTCTAGAGTTCATTCATTCATAAAAAAAAAAAATCATTGCAGTGGATAAAACAAAACCAGTTTCCTCTGCCCCCAAGCTTATATTCTAATGCAACAGATGGATGGATAGACCAAATAGTAAGAAGGCATTTGATGATATTTGGCTTCAGTGAAAAAAAAGAAGCTGGGAAAAAATTTGTCAAGGGCAGAGGAGCTGCAAGTTTGGGGCTCAGATGCTCTGTGAAGGCCGCACTGAAAAAGTGCTTTTCAGTGAATATCCAAAGAGAAGGGCTTTAGCTGCCATGTGTGTGTATTTCACAGAGAAAGCAGCAAACAGCTCTGAGCTGGGTGTTTTCCTGATTTGCTTAAAGAAAAACACAGGTCTCTGTGGCTACATGTGGATGGGTGAAGAACTAAAAGGGAAGGGTCAAAGAGCAACGGTAGGTCAAAGCAAACCCAAGCACTGTGACCAATAGAAGGTTCTTTCTGAATGCAATACAGAAGTTCCTTTTAGTAAAGGATACTCACCTCTNACTTATGTCAGGACAGCTCTGGCACGAATGAGACAGTGTCCAGGATAGCCACTTGAGATACAAATAATACTCACCACAAAAGTTAGTGATAATATAGGCAAGTGACAATACTGACTTAGGCCAGAGCAGTAATGACACTGAAAGACAAGANCTCTGTCTCTGTTCTGCCAGGTTGCCAGGGTTCTTAGAGATTCTGACCAAGAAAAAGCCCTCTTAAGCCAATGCTCCTAGGGGTAGAATGCAGCCACGGGTGTGTGATGCTCACATCTCTCTGCAAAGGGAACGTGTTCCAGGGAACATAGTTATCTAAGTGCTCCTTTGCCACACACTTGGGACAATGCCGCAGTATTCTCACCTTGAAGCTAAGCACTTCCCAGCTTGCTCCCAGAGAGCAAATGAGTTAGGCAGAAGGCACTAGGTCCAGGCTGCATTGCCCAGTACAGGGCTCTTCAAACAGGCTATTTCCATGGCCTTGCCCTCTGAATCTCTTTCTCCTCCATCCCTCTTGTCTCTCCTCTCATTACAGAGGCCACAGTGGTCACAATGGTCTGAAGGTCTCTGCACTTATTCCTAGTCTTTAAGCACAGTGACTGCTCTATGGGAACAGTTTAGGGGACCTTCCCCAAAGTCTTTCTCAGGAGGTGCTCTACTGAAACGGTGTGGGATTAGGGATAGTGGGGCCCACATTGCTAACTTAAATGCTTTGCTATATTCTTCATTCAGTCAATAAGGTAATGTGACATTTGGAGATGGGGACTTCACATGGGTTCTCAAGTTAAAGCACAGACATAAAGATGAGAAACTTATGGAGAGAAACTTGTGGGGAGAAATCAATGGCATGAGAAGCCAACCTAAGACAAGGAAGGGGTTCCAACAAAACGTATTTTGAGTATCACATTTGCATATATGCTAAACAAATTCTTTCCTGTTGTTTGAATCTGTTTTCATTTCTTTCACNAACAATGGAGTTTTAAAAGGATGGTGCAGCCAGTTTTGCCAAAACCTAACAATCTCCTGTCTCCGTTTATGTTTTTCTTTCCTCCTTTCTCTGTCCTCAAATCTCCATCTGGAAGGTCCTCCCCTCATGCACCTGTGGAGAAACTCCAGCACAGGGGTGAGGATTAAGGAGCATTTACACACCTCATCTCCTCAGTTTACATCCAACTTGAAAGGAANGGTAATCCTAACCTGATCTCTTGCAGACTCCCTTCTCTCTATCTTCCTTTTACAAACAAGTTCAACCTCAGTTAAGACCCATGGAAGACATTTGAAGGGGAGGCTGTGAGGGAACCTTCTACCTTGGTTGATCTTACCCCTCAGTGCTGAGTAATTCCATGAGTAATAAAAATTGGAGTATAAAAAGAAATAAAAATTGACAAAATAAACTAATGACCTGCTGTTCTCAAATGTGGTTTTTTTTCTTTTAGAGAAAATATATAAATTNGAAAATAAAGCTTCTATGATTAAAATATACTTATAATTTTACTCTTGACCATGAAATTAAATATACTGAGCTGACCATGAAATTAAATACACTGAGCAGGAAAAGACGTAAGTAAAATATGCTGAGCTGTCTGTGGTCCTGAAAAGATGGTGACTGAAAATATATTTTATTGTGTATTTTTAATATGTTGTAAATGACATATTTCACACACCATTGGGCTAGTCTTAAATAATTCCAAATGCAAGTGAACAATTTAACCTCTTATTCTTTGACTTCAGTTGCTCCTCAGCGGAATAATAACCATGGTATTCTGTTTTCTGGCAGATAGCTGTACATTTTAATAATATATCTCTACAAAGTAAGAATAAACACAAGGGAGGAAGTAGGAGGAGAGGGAGGAGGGGAGGCTGCAGTCGGGATGTAAAGTAAATAAAATTTTTAAAAAACAATAAAGAATAAACATAAACAGTTAAAACATTCTGATTCTGATTCAGAATGTCTACCATTCTTGGTTTTAGTTAAAGTTTCTTCTTTTGGGCAAAGAAAAGTATCCAAGATTCTTGATAAGACTTTGATGTTATCACATTATC
Source organism: Neotoma lepida (assembly GCA_001675575.1). Classification (NCBI taxonomy): domain Eukaryota; kingdom Metazoa; phylum Chordata; class Mammalia; order Rodentia; family Cricetidae; genus Neotoma; species Neotoma lepida. The sequence continues at coordinate 129,267 of LZPO01044501.1, read as the reverse complement.
TTCTTTGCTTTTTTTCTAACGTGTAAACAGAAGCCATTTTGCAATTATGCAATTTCTTTCATGATGAGTACTTTGACAAATTAGTATAGTTCTATATTCTTGGTGCTTTTTTTATTGGAAGGCCTTTAACAGTTCTGTCTTTAGTTTTGTTTATTGATGACTCATTGTCTTACATAGCCCAGGCTGGATAGCACTGAAAGTCTCATCTTCTTGCCTCCACATAGAGTTTTCCTATTTTTTTTTCTAAACTGAACTTTCTGTAACATGATTTCCCACAAGGCAGAAGGACAGACATCCTCTGTGAAGGCTTTTATCCCTCATATTATCAGTGGTAATACTGAGACCCATTTGACTTAATAATGTATGATGAATAAGTTCCAGGTTCCAAATGAGACTGCCCAATTCCATGGAAGGCAGTGCCTTTCCTTAAGATGTCTTTTTGGTACCTGATAATGCATCCTGCCCTTCCTTACTCTGCACTTGGTACTCAGTTACTCTCCATCATTGCAATGGGATGTTTTAGCTCCTTAGGCAGGTAGCAAGTTCCTAAGGTCTTCAAATTAGCTTACAACATTTTCAACAGCAGCCATGTGACCTGCAGTTCAGGGAGGAACTTTGCAGTTGGCTAAGGCAGGTTTCAAAGCTTGCACTGCTGGACTGCAGCCTTGGTCCTTCAATNGTCAAATATAATTAACAGTATCTGCCTTGTATAGTCATGTGTAGAGAGTCTAATGACATATCTGGTACATTATAGTGTCTGATAAATGTCAGCTCTTATATTGCTATACATATGCAAGGTAGATGGATCTGAACCTAGTGCACACCTTGAATTATTACCAAACACATGGAAAGAGTGATTCATTGGACACTGTAGAAATTATATGATGTCATATATGATAATCTCAATAATAAAGTGATTTTAAATGCCTTTATTACATGCCAGGTACTCTACTAGACCCTGAAGACAATAAATGTTTCCCTAGCTCTCAGCAAGGATTCAATATATTTTTTGTCAAACTTGGCTTAAATAAACATTGGTTTGATCCACATACTTCTCTTTATCTTACTCTACACATGTCTTAGAAATTTCTTACTTCTATGCTTTAACAATTATTCCTAGGTATACTTATAAATTGAACTACATTATCTTTCATGGTACTTTGGATTTGAATAACCCTTAGTATCTCTTATACTTTTGTGTACACTCCAAATCACCATGTNGTAAGATGAATTCAAGACTACTTTTTCTCCATCTCACGTCTCAATGAGTACCATTGAAATTGACTTACTACAAACCCAGATTCCTTCTTATTAACTGCAAACTCTATCCATACATCCCTGGGTACCTCTACTCAAATACACCAATACCATTGCCCAGNTAAGGGTGTTATTACCNTTTTCATCCTAATCTCACTCTCTCCAAACCATTCTCCGTCCAGCTACCAAAGCACCCATGCCATTCTGTGTGCCTGCTCCCAGGCCTTAAGTGCTTCCCATGCCCTGTCTACTCCAGCCTAAGTTCTGACTCCTTCAGTTTGCTCTATTCCCTGCTCAAGGAGAGAACCCAAAGACAGAGTGAAACCAGTTTTCAAATGTATTTGTGGAAACATAGTCAAATAACTGAGGCTCTATTTGGAGAAACAGCAACGGCTTAACACTGTGCACAGAATTGGATGGCCTCATTGTTGGCATCCAGAGCTAGGTGGGTCTCCCCGTTAGAAGGAAAGACTCTTGTTACAGAGTGGCCAAGANCTGGTCAGAAGAGTTGTTCCTCTCAAAATGGAGGACAATGGAGCCCAACTCCCAACTTCCAGGCAGGGATGAATGAGCAGGCAGAGAGCATAAAATTTTAAGACTAATAGACTAAACAAGAATACAAATGAGTACTGCTAATAGAAGTCCTCCATGGGGAACAGAACACCAGCAGAGACGAGGTCCCTGTTCTCAAAGGCACAGTAAAGCCTCTCCTTTGAGGTCCCTGTTCTCAAAGGCACAGTAAAGCCTCTCCTTTGGTTTCCCAACATCTCTTGCTTCAACTGTCTTCTAACATCTCTCCTCAAAGCCATTCTTCCAAAGAAGTGTGATGACTGGAACCAATCAGGCCTTATGAGTATGTCCCTCTGTGACTTCGCTCTCAGGGCATAGCTCCTCTCCCTGATGTCTCCTTTACTTCACTTGGTGGAGCCCATTCTGGTTTTCCCACTGTACATTTACACATACCCATTTACTGCCACAAATCCCCTGGGGGTCTCCTCCCTACAAGGTTAGAAGCTTTTTAAGGGCAGTGACCATCCCTTTTTTCTCTGAATTCCTGGACCTGAGATCATGCCTGAGCCATGGAGCAACCTCTAATATATGCAATGGTTTAACGCAGTGGTTTTCAACCTTCCGAATGCTGTGACCCTTTAATACAGTTCCTCATGTTGTGGTGACCCCCAATCATAAAATTATTTTATTGCTACTTCATACTTTATGTAATTTTACTACTGTTATGAATCATAGTGTAAATACCTGACATGCCACCCCTCAAAGGGCTCACGACCCACAGGTTGAAAACTATTGATTTAATGATTATATAGTGAATCTCAATTTTTCTGCCTTTTTATACCCCATTCTTCCTTCTAATAAAAATAACACTTTGGTTTTCTTTTGATGTGCTAACACTCTCCTTCTCTGCCCCATGCAAGGCCAACAGGACTGTATTTTAACCNTGAGCAGAGGCACACAAATATTAAATAAGAGCAAGGTTTAGTAACGTTGGTGATGATACCCAAATGCTGCTAGCTGATAACGAATGGTGAGTACCCTCTGAAGGAAGGGAGAAGAGATAGCCCATAGCACTTCTGTTATGTCTAGAGACAGCTAGATCATGTCAGCC
>LZPO01044501.1:87431-105476 GCA_001675575.1 Neotoma lepida | reverse complement strand
TATCAGAATGAAGACACTGCCTGTAGAATGAAAGAAAACCCTTGCCAGCCTTTCATCTCACAAGGGACTAGTATCTTGTATATATAAAGGACTCAAAGAATTGAACAGCAAAGGAACAGGTAATCCAGTCAATAAATAGGAAAAGAGTCTAAATAAACACTTCTCAAAAGAAGTACAAATAGTTGGGAACTACATGGAAAAGTTTTGCTCAACATCTGTAGTCATCAGAAAAACAAAATCAAAACTGTCGAGATTCTGTCTCACTCTGGTCAGAATGCCTATCTTTAAGATATAACAAATGCTAGGAATGGTGTAGAGAGAAAAGAAACCCTTCCATATATTATTGGGAGGGGTGGAAAACTGTTTGGAGTTTCTTCAAGGACCCCAAACTGTTAAGTTCCTCAGGATCCATCTATGCCACTCCTGGTATCTACTAAAAGGAAACAAAGTCAGAATGTGTAGAAGATACCCATATGCCCACGTTTATTGCAGTACCATTCTATAGACCAGCTATAGAGTCAGCTTAGCTCCCATCAATAGGTGAACAGACAAGGGAAAGAAGGTAAGATGTACACACACAATGGAGGACTTTTTTTCAGCCATAAAGAAGAATAAAACTATGACATTTTCAGAAAGGTAGATCTAATCAGAGGCCATAATATTAAATGANACAAGACAGGCACAGAAAGATAAATATTGTGTTTCATCTCATATGTGCTGTCTTCTGTAAGTATCCTAGGAATCCAACAGGATGACACACATGAGATGGTATAGCTGCACCACAAATAAAAATCAGAGGCAGAAAAGATCTGCTACATTGCTGGCTAGTCCACTGTTCTCATTGCTCAGAGAAAAAGAAAGGTATTAAAAGAAAAAATGGCCCCAAAGTAGTAAAAGGACTTGTAGGGAAAAGCAGGATGACTGTATGGAAGGATGAAGGATAAGAGAGGGGAACTGAGAGGGTAGATGTGGATGGAATGTCACAGAGAACCCTTTTAGTACCAGCAATTGTAAACATTGATAACTATGAGCAAAAATATTAATGTCTTTCTCCAGAATCTCTGATCTTCCCACCTACATAAACCCTGGCTAGAACTCACAAATAAATAAGGGAGGGCCAATTTGCCAGGGGATGATGCCATAAAGATTCTTTGGGTGGGTATGATCTAGGCTCTCAAATGAGTTTTCCAATGTGAACAATAAATTGTTTGTGTTGGCAGTTGAAATATTGTCCCTCTGAAATGTGTGTGTGTGTGTGTGTGTGTGTGTGTGTGTGTGTGTGTGTGTGTGTGTGTGTTGAAATTCTACCTTCTGGTACCTGTGGATAGGACTGATTTATAAAATAGGCTTTACATATATAACCAGGCTGCAGTAATTCATGATCCAATGAGTTATGTTCTTATAAAATGAGGGAGATTCGGACATACAGAGACAAGAGGACACCAGGTGAAGACAGAGTCAAGAATCAGAGTAAGGTGCCTATAAGCCAAGGACACTAAAGACTGTTGGCAGATATAAGATGCAGGGAAGGAAGGCATGGAATCAAATTTCTCTTAGAGCCCTCATCCTCTTCTGTGTGGCTAGACTGCAGATGCAAACCTGTGACGTGGTACAAGAGAGTAACACTTTAAGCAAAGTTGAACAAAGATGAGTGGGGCTGGGTTCCAGTGACAGTGGATCTTCAGCATCAGCTTGGACTTATTGCACTGGAATGGGGATGAGAGAGAATTAGTTTCCTAAATGTATTTTTGGCAATGCTATGCCCAGTCTCTGATAACTGAGTGGCCCTGTGTCCTCACAAAGGCAGCAGAGGTGTGACAGATGCTGGGCCACAGTTCAGTGCAGTTGGTCAGATCATGGTGCTGAGGTAGGAAAGCCCATCTTCTACCTGGTCAGATTGCTCCACACTGCTTCTAACAGAATCTAACCAGTTTCTCCAGACAGAAAATGGGAACAAGGATAGATCTCATCACAGTGGATGATAATATTCCAAGGAGGACCCCTCCTACCAACCGTGGACATGCATAAGACTATCACAAGGTCTCACAGCATAGTGAAAGTGGGCTGAGTCATTTTGGAGGTCATTTTAGTAATATGCACAGAAGTTAAAAATGTATATGTCCACTGGGCAGTGGTGGTGCATGCCTTTAATCCCAGCACTTGGGAGGCAGAGACAGGTGGCTCTCAACAATTTGAGGCCAGCCTGGTTCTACAGAGCAAGTTCCAGGACAGCCAGAGCTACACAGAGAAACCCTGTCTCCCCCCACCCGCCAAAGTATNTGTCCTATAGGCCACCAATTTCACTTGTCAATGTCTACCCTAAAGATAAATCATAGATATATGGCTTAGGCAGCACACAGAAGAGGACTTTGCATGATTAGATGGCAGCAATGTTTCCTGGAGCCACAATGGCTATCTATAGAAACTAGATACAACTTTTGAAATTTTCTGTAGCTGTTTTCANTAAGTTTCATCTGTTTATATTACCCTAGTATGGTGGTTCTCAACTTTCCTAATGCTGTGACCCTTTAATACAGTTCCTCATGTTGTGGTGACCCCAACCATAAAATTATTTTCATTGCTACTTCATAACTGAAATTTGACTACGGTTATAAATCATAATGTAAATATCTGATAGGCAGAATATCTGATATGTGACCCCTGTGAAAGGGTCATTCGACACGCAAAGTGGTCGCCACCAAAAGGTTGAAAACTGCTGTCCTAATACACATGTAAGACATGTGTTTAACATATTGTTCAGTTATTTTAAAGATAGATTTAGAATAGCATGTAAATGTGATAGCTCATATACTTTTACAATTTGTATATACATATAAACACGTTCAATTTTTTGAAAGAGCAATCTAGACTTTAGATCATTCTTTAGATCATTTTATTAGTTCTTTGACAGTTTTATACTATGTGTTTTGATCATATTCACTCAACCCACCCCCCAACTCTTTGCTTAAATGATAATCTGCAGGTCCATCCATTCCCCTGCAAATATGTGCACTACAACTTCTTATTTTTTAACTATTTACTTATGTTTATGTATAAGTGCTTGCGTAAGTCATTTTTGATGGGTGTTCCAAATATGCTGAAGTCACATATGAATGAGCAACTGGGGAGGAACCGGTTTTAGCAGCCCGTGTTTCCCTGCTCTGGCACCAGCCTTAGCATCTCAAGGATCCTCTGAATGTGCCTGTATTTCCTGTGCTCTGTGCTGCCTTGTTCCCCTTTGCATGACCAGTGCCGTGCAGACCTTGCCTGCGCCCTCAGTGACATTTACTTAACTTGACAGCATGAATTGTCAGATTGCTTTCTTTGGTCCCAAACAGCTCCTGGCAAGGTTATGGTCGGATTGACCTTCTTGTTCTAGATCAACTTTGACTGCATAGAAGAAACACCCAAGAATTTTGAAAACCCTGGCTGCACAGACTGTACCCAAGACCTAAAAGTTGGAATCTCTGGAAATGGGACAAGGTCCCTATATCTTTGTGATTCCCAGGGTGCTTTCAGCACACTGGTGAGCTTGAACACCGTGCCTCTAAATGATAAAGCCGCCACCAGCTAGCTGAGTAACTGAAAGTCAATTAGTCTCAAAGCCCATGACAGTGCCAATGGACTCAGACCACTAGGGCTTTCATCTAGCCAGAATGCTTCCCCNTCAGATAGATGCTAAGGTGACTGTCTTCCTCAGATGACTGATAAACCACACTGGCCACCACATTCCATATTGCAGCTTGCCTCTAAGCTCCTTTCCATGGTTTGACTGCTTCTTCCTAATGGGTTCTGTGTTTTCCTTTTGTGTAGTTAATGCACAGAGAATCAGCTTGTGCCTCTATTTTTGTTAATTATTTCATGTCTCTAGTATAGAAAGTTTCTGAACACAGGGGACTTTGCTGTCTTCCTTAAGTGTCGTCAGAACCTAAAAGGATGCCACAGGGGAGATGGTATTGCTGCATAGAAATACAAGGCAGAAGAGACCTGCTAGCTTGCTCGCAACTCCAACTTTCTCTGTGCTGAGGACAACATAGTCTGGAGAGGAGAAGAAACCAATTGACTAGTGGATGAACTGAAACTAGACCCTCCCCTGCCCACCCTGCACTCCCAGTACAGCATCCTTTCAGCTTCCTAAGCAGTTCCCAAAAACTGTTACAAATAGACAGCCTTGAAGCACAGCCTTTGTTTCTACCGGAGACTTTCAAATATTCATTTTGCTTTTAGAGGACATTATCCACACTAGACATTGGTGAATACAGTTTGAGATTTGAAAATAACCACTAAGCGAGCTATAGAATCTGAGCCTAAGAGACCACATGGAAAGATTGCATTTTAAACCAGTTTTTTTTTTTAAATGATTTGGTTTTTTGTTTTGTTTTGTTTTCCTTAATCTGGACTGAAATAAAGAAGCCGTGAGATCTAGGCTTTGAATTGTGTAAATGAGCCCACTGCTCCCCGGACTTTTCAGCAAGATAAGACCCAAATGGCATTTGCAGAAGAGCCTGGCCATCTCTATCTCTCCAGCAATCCGGCTCCTATGCAGGCCCCTTGGTAACAGCCCAGCAAATCCGCAGAAGGAATGCAACTATACGGTTTGTGTGTGGACTGCGGAGTTAGTATGGCTTCCAAATTGCCTAGCAGGTCATTAATCATGGGCCAAGATAGGCCATCACAGAGGCCCAGAGTGAAAGCACTCTGCATAATGCCAGTGAAATCATGTTTTACATGCAGCTTTTGGCGGCACAGATATGGAGGGGGAGAGAGAAGGGGAAAAAATCATTCCCCTTTTAGGAAAGAAAACTTCTACTTATCTTTGATTTGCATTCCGCCCTCCCTCAATAGTCCTTAAGCCTGTTATTTAATTCATTTTGGTGCCAGGGTTCATCACAAAGCAAAAACTCTAAGCGAGACCTATGCAGTCTGTGACCTCCAAACCCCCTGTCTTTTCTTGTCAGTTCTATGTCATTTGTGCAGTTGAACTCCACCAATTTGAAATGCTGACCTCTTCCNTAGACAACCGTATTCTCCTTCAGTGAAAGAAAAGCCCTGGGCCGACAAACCACTCAAGCGGGAGATGGCAAGAAAAGAGAAAAGTGGTTGACTCGTAAATCAATTTCCACAGCCCACCCAAAACCCACACACACATTGAATTTGTATAAAAATTTTGAAAAATTGCTGAATGGGTTGATGAAGAAGAGGCCTCCAGGAACAAATAAAAATAATATGAATTGGAGTCAGAAAGAATGGAAGTGGGGACTCTGCTCCCAGGAGGCTAGAACAGCATGGAGGCCCCTCTTTCTCTACACCCGGGCTCTCTGAGGTTGTTTGAAAAGAAACTTTGAAAACAAAATGCGGAATAAAGTTCCTTGTCACTGCCAAAGGCAACTGAAGAGAAGGATTTGCAGGGAACCTGAAAAATAGGACGTGAGTCATCAAGCCAATAAGGTAAAACTATAAGCTTGGGGTGTGTATAGAACCCAGGTTATAGGTAAGTGTTGTGTGTTAAGCACATGAACAAGTATTTCCCATNGACAGGCTTTCGTCCTGCCTGCTTAGAATGTAGAACTTATCTTAGGCAGAAGTCTGCAGTTTTGTGTAACTATTTTTAATACTGTCATCACTGTTCAGCTGTCGAGTTTTTCCAGTCATTGGCAAGCATCAATTATATACACTGCCATTTCATCAATATCTACATGCATTGAAAATCACCTGTGTTTCTGCACTAGACACTGAGAACATAAAATACAGTCCTTTCCCTAAATGTCTAACGACTTATTGTGCAAATAAAATCTGCCTCTTACAGGGAAAAAAAATATCATGGGAATAGAAGTGAGTCTTTCCCATAACACATGATCTGGTTTCCTTAAGTTTTTCTTCTCACATCCCCTTTATTCTCAGCACTAGGATCGTTTGGATTGAGAAGACAATTTTCAACTGAGATTGCATTTTGCTGTAGACTATTCTTTCTGTTCCCTAGAGCTCCTGACTCTAAAGAGTTAAAAAGAATAGTTCTCTTCTTGTGCTGTGAAATTGAGTTTCCCCATTATGAGGCACTCTAACGAACTCTTTTATTTCAGTTACTTTCAAGATTCATGAAACATTGTTAGACAATTAATGAGGATTCACAAACTGTTATAGCTGAGTGAGATAAAGCATTATGGAGTTTCAGGCTCCTTTTCTTAAGGGGTATTGTTCTCCAAGCTACAGAATGTTCATTGTAACTCCTGGTGGCCACTGTGAAAAATCTCCTCTCTCTCTCTCTCTCTCTCTCTCTCTCTCTCTCTCTCTCTCTCTCTCTCTCTCTCTCTCTCCCCTCTCCCTTTCTCCCAGACTATCAAATAAAAGTGATGATAGAAGTTTGTCTGAATTTGAAACACAGTTCCAAGTTGTTCTGCTTTGACCATTTCTTTCTCCTAGAGCAAAAAAGAAAGAAAGAAAAGTTAAAGAAAGTAAAGAAAGTTAGGCAATATTATCAAAGGAGAAATAAATAACAACAAAGCACATGCATGCACCAGAGGGAACGTGATTAACTTGTTTAAATGGAATCAAGGAAGACTTCCTAGAGAAAATACTGCTGGAGACACCAAATCAGCAAAGAGAGCATTTACGTGCAAAGATACAAGGAGGAGAGAAAACAAAGTGCTTGCTATTTCTAGAGTCAAAGGCCTATCAAATGGTGGGAGCTCATGGAGAGGGCTGTAGACACAAACTAGGCCATGAGGGCACTTCTCAGTCACTCAGGAGAAGGAGCATTCCTTGAGCTCAGGTGCCATGTTTATCTAATCAGCGTCACCCTGACCTTATCTAGTGTGGTGCTCAGGTGCACGACAAAAGTTCTGTAAACAGTCATAGGCTGAGTAAAGCTGAAACTATCATGGCCAGCAAGGAAACTATGAAAGTTTCTAAAACAAGAGATACAATAATATATGGTCCCACTTTGGTAGTCTGTATATTATTGTCAAAGCACTCTAGCAGCCATAGTGTGGCAGGTAGATGGGGGAATTGCTGGAGTATGTCATTCTGTATGCTGTGAATATGTGTTGCTCTGATTGGTTGATAACTAAAGCTGTTTGGCCTATGGCAAGGCAGCTTAGAGGCAGGCGGGAATCCAAGCAGATCCACAGGAAGAGAAAGGAGCTAAGGAGACACTGCTACCTGCNGCCATGAGAAGCAAGATGTAAAGTACCAGTAAGTCACAAGCCACGAGGCAAAGTATAGATTTATAGAAATGGGTTAATTTAAGATGAAAGAACTAGTCAGTAATAAGCCTGAGCTAATGGCCAAGGAGTTAAAATTAATATAAGCTTCTGAGTGATTATTTTATAAGCGGCAGCGGGACCACCAGGCCGGAGGAATGTGGGGCCTGGTAGGACCAGGCAGACCGGAGAAAACATTCGTCTACAGGGAATGACAAGAATAAGGACACTAAGTAAGAAGCAGAGGTCCCAGGAGAAATGATAACTTCCTGAACAAAAATAGAGGTAGTGGAGTTCAGAATGCAGGAGTTGAATGTAAGTGACCTAAAAATGCCTGGAAACAGAGATATAAATTATTTTTAAACAATGTGTTTATTGTACTTTAAATTATATGCTAATGAAATTTCCTTCAAATTCCAGACACCTTCACTGACAACTATCTCTAAATACAAAACCTAATGCCTATAATAGTGAATCTAGGTAAGGATTATAATAAATAACTTGAATATTTTCTGTGGTTTCTAGAATTTCAAGACATTATACAAAAGCCTTTGGGTTTAATGATGTTTACTGGAAAATGGTTGGAGAAAATGACAAATAACTTGGGTTTCTGGTTGAAAATGTTACATGGATGGCAATACACAACAAGATTTGGAAAGCAAATTAGGAAGGTTCTTACAATCAACATTTGTTTTAAGAGCCAACTGGCTATTAATGAGGGTTGGATTAAGACCTTTAGAAACCCTAGGAATGAGAAAATGGAAGACCTGTTAATATTTGTTGCTTTGATTTTGACTGGCCAGCATCTGAATAACCTTCCTTGGATATCAGCAAAGATCAGGTACCCATTTTCCCTACCTCCCTTACAGCTACACTTCAACCAGCAATGACATCCAACCCTGCCTGGATATGGACATGTTGGTGAGTGGGACAAAGAAGCAGGGATGAGGAGAACCCATTATTGTTGTGACGGCATGCAGGGCTACAGCAACCATTCAGGTACTGGATGGTGACACCGTTAGCATCCAGTGCCCAGTCCTGGGGATTTGTGAAAACCTTGATGTCCAGAGACAAGAGGTGGCAGAGATTGTAACCCTATCTGATTAGTCTGGGCAACAGATAGTTTGGGCTGCCTTGCACCTCAATTTTAAGGCCCATATTCCATTCTTGAATTTAATATTTTCAGTAATTCTGGAAAGTAGCCAAAGTTCTTTTTTTTTAAGACCAGAGTTTCTTCTCTTTCTTATGACTAATATTTTAAAGTCTGCTTTTCTCTATTTGTACATCAGTTGCTGTTCACCAATCATCTTCACACTTTTTTTGACAGCTTTGTGGCGTGTGTTTATACATCCTCTCAACAGGTGAAGAAAGTGGGGCTATTTGAGGTTAAGCAACCTCTTCAGGTCAACACTAGGTTTCTCAGATAAAAATAGAAAATTCCGTTTTCCTCTGCCAAGCAGGCAGAAGTCTTTTTATTACCATCACGCTCATTGGTTCACTTATGAATTAAACAAATCACTTCAAAGCCAGCAGAGAAAAGGGCTCTGCTAATCCTTACCAACGTCTCATCATTTTTCTTTCTGGCCTCTTTTATTCCTGTCCAGGTGGCTTTATTTTTCATTTGAAAATGTCATCACCACGTCATTAGCAATGCACTGTTACCTGACAGTAGGAAGGCTCTTCCCCAGGCCATATGGCTGAGTTGAATCTACATGGTCACGGTGTAATCCCGTTGAAATGGCTTCCCTTTGCAATCAAAACCGAATTTCACACTTTACCAAGATGGGGACAGCTCTTGTCTTCCCAGGAGTAATATAGATCTCCCCAGGCAGCCAAGGCCAATGGAAATGGCTTTCTTCTCCAGGCTAGCAGCATGTGGGGGGCAAGGCTAGGAGGTCAACTTGAATGGGAAGAGGCTGGGGGAGTGGGGGCGGAACACTAGGGGGATCAGAATCCAAAGCAATTCTCTCCATTCAGTTCCTGTGGATGACCATCAGGGATGGTCAACCCAAGTAACTTGGAGAAATAAATTTATGGAATATATATGTAACGTTTATGGGATAGATGACTTTTCTAAATTCTCAAAGTTGTCATTTCTAGAGTTAATTATTTNATGTATTCTCCCCACACACAAAGGTTGTAATGAATAGCTGCCCATGCACTGATTTCTATCAAAGACATCTAGTTGCTTAAAAGTCTCAGAAATTTTAAGCAAACCTCTCCCATTTATTCTNATTCATCCCATTCAAGCCACCTGTGTGATAATCACTAATATGAGTAAATATGACCCCAAGTTCAATGTCTCTAGTGAAGTAAGAGAAACTGAATAAGAGAACAAGCTAACTCTTTTTCATGTTTGTCATATTTGTTGTGGTGGTTTGGTATTTTATTGTATGTTAAAACTCTGTGTCACATAAGGACATTCTCATACAAGTACATATTGTACATTGGGCATATTTGCTTTTTTGATAAACAAACACCAATTGGCAATATCGNTTGTTTGTTTAAAGGTTGGCAATATGCAACGATTTGCATGGAAGTTGATACTCACATTGTTGATGAAATCATAATTGATTCAACCTTTCTGAATTCCACAGGAGAAAATAAATGCAATTTTCTCTGACAATGCAGCTTTCTTTCTATAGANTTGTCCTGAGGACAGAATCATGTACATGCAAAGCTGGTTATAAAAAGTTTCCATTGGTTTGTGCATTGGACATAGCAAAAGAGAAAAAGAAAGAAGGCTTTGCAAAAATAGACATGGGGGCTAAAATGTAACCCCACATTCAATCATTATTTAAAGTTTATAGGAAACAAAAGGTTCATAAATATATGACCACTAGAATTTGAATTTTTATTTTACCATACCAACTGTGAGGGATGGGGTCAGCATGGTATTTTTCATTGCTGTATTCTGGTGGTTTAGAACAGAAGCTGGGAAAGTATTTGTGGATTTAATAATGAAATCAATGGACATTTATATTATAGAAGTGATAGATACAATGTTATTATATGAAATCTTTAATAAGTTGTTGGCTGTTTTCATTGGGGAATGACTGTCTTCTTTCTACTTATGGATCATTATATATCACAGATATGTTTCCATGTTGGTACACATAAATCTACATCATCATTTTAAAAGTTAGAATGCAGAGCCTGCAAGATGGCTCAGTAGGTAAAGGCATTTGCAACTGAGTTTGAGTTCCAGGCCCCACATAGTGGAAGGAAAAATGCTCCTGCAAGTTGTCCTCTGATCTCACATTGTGGCATGTATAGGCCCACACATACTCACAAAATAAATGTAATAAAAATTTTGGAATTTCCAGCCATCATCAGAGAAGCTTCCTCCTGCAGCCAGTGGGAACAAATCTAGAGACCCACAGCCAGACATTGCACAGAGAGTGAGAGATCTTGGAACACACAGCCCTCAATGAGATGCATCCATCAAATCCCTACCCTCAGAGTTCAGGGAACCCTGCAGAAGAGGAGCCAGAACGAGTGTAAAAGCCAGAAGGGAAGGAGGACACCAAGAAAACAAGGCCCTTTAAATCAACATGAGCTTCCCATCCCCATTCCTTCCCTTTTACCCACCCCTGGTGCTGGGGAAATCCTCAGGAATCCACAAGGATGACACCAGCTAAGACTCCTAGCAATAATGGAGAGGGTGCCTGAACTTACCTTTCCCTATAGTTAGATTAGTGACTAATTGTCATCATAGAACCTACATTCAGTAACTGATGGAAGCAAATGCAGTGATCCACAACCAAGCACTGGGCTAAGCTCCTAGACTTCAGTTAAACGGAGGGAAGAGGCTTTTGGGAACCTGTTCCCCATCCTGGATTACCCTGCCCAGCTTTTATACAAGGGGAGGAGCTCAGTCCTGCCCCAACTTGATGTGCCATGCTGTGTTCAAGCCCACAGGAGGCCTGCCCCTTTCTTAATGGAGATGGAGGAGTAGTGGGTGGATGGGGAGGGGAGTAGATGGGAGTGGGGGGAGGAAACAGGGCAGGGGAGAGGGGAAGCTGTGGTCAGTATGTAACATAAAGGAAAAAAATGTTAATAAAAAAAGGTATACTGTCTGCAGTCTGTGTTTTGAACTTGTCTAATTTTTTTCCTCATAAGCAAGTACCCAGAATTGTATCAGAATTAGTAGATTTGTTGTCATTTTAGACAATCTCTGGTAATAAATGAGCTACTCATGGGAGTAGATACCTGACTTAGATGTCACTCAGTAAATGTACCTAATTTATGTGCATAGTGAAGCAGGGTGACACTGCTGAGGGTGTGGAAATGGGCATAAATCAGGCACCTTCTCGGTTAGTTCAGCAGGAGGAAGTGGTTTAGAGAAACGTGGTGTTTCTACTGCCTCCAAGTAATATTCTCCAAGGAGTGGGCATTACTCCTGGAAGTGGAAGTATGATGAAGGTCTGAGCTCAGAAGCTGAACTGGCCTAGCTTAGTTTTTCTCAGGGCTAAAACANTGATTTGGTCATTGTGGTTTTTCATGGCTTTTGAATGCAAAGAACTCTCTACTAGATCGCATGGCCTATGATTGGCATGATTCTGCCAACTCTCTGGTATCCACCTGAGCTGTCCTAGGTAAGATGCTTGTGTGGGAGAGGCCAGTGTCTTGCTCATCAGGTCAGCCTGTATTTCAGACAGTACTATAATCTGAGAGCATCCAGACAACATATTTGCATAAAACACCCTCTTGTTTCCCTAACCTTCCATTATTTTGGCCAGTAGTTCATAAGATGATGGCTGTGAATCTGAAAGGCAAAAATGCTTTTCTAGAGAAAGAGGAGAGAGGAAAAAGTAAGACAGACCAAGATGTCTGGAAACTAAAACATCACACAGTGAATCGGTGTAAAACTGAAAAGCTGAACAACTTTGGCACAATAAACATGTTTGGAATTATATGGTAGCTTTTCTTAACTTTTGCTGTTTTTATTGATGTTTGGAAACTGGAAACAACTGATCAGTAGGTAGAATCAGAAACCGATCCNGATGCCAATCCTGGAGTTTAGAGACTAAATCTAAAAGATTTTATCAGTGTCTGATTCAATGGGAATAATGGTTATCTCCTTAGTCTCTATGTATGATTTTCTGGATGCTTCCTTCTGATGCCTGTGGAGGACATCTGTAATCTGACCCACTCTAAAATGTGAAAAGGGTATGGATCCTGAGAGGAAGCAAGAGTAGCACCTGATTCAGATGTCCTACCAACGTAGTCACTTCATAGGGTCTCAATTTTCTCTTCCATGAAATGGGTTGACAATGACCTGCCTCACGATGGAAAAGTAAGCAACAAACAAGACTCACTGCCGCTAACTGACTCTCCTCTTGGAAGCCCTAGGAGTCTCCTTAATATCCCAAACACTGTCTCTGCTTTAACTTGAACAGCATCGGCAGCGTGAACAGCACAGAACCCAGCACCCATGGTAACATTCCCTGTAACTCAGCTATAGCTCAACATGTGTGTTTTATAGATGTTGCATGTGTGCATGGAATAGGAATATGCGTTCTTGACACATAAAAATAAAAGATTGATGCCTATTTCATTTCAACTGATTTTTTTGAGCATCTACAATGATCTCATGCAAAGCACTTTCACACAGTTTATTTTACTCTAGTTTCACCATGGTCATAGCATGTAGCTATTATTATCTCCACTTATGCAAATAAGGATTCATCTAGATAATTAATAACCCCTGGAATCCTAACTGGATCTCTTGATTCAAAATCAAATATCTTCCAGAACAAAATAATGGTCAAAGAAAATCACAATTGTCTAAAGAGTTGCTCTCTTCCTCCCTCCCTTCCTTTTCCCCCTCCTTCCTTCCTTCCTCCCTCCCTTTCTCCCTTCCTTCCTTCCTCCTTTCCTTCCTTCCTTTCTTTATTCCCCCCTTCTTTTTCTTCCTTCCTTCCTTCCCTCCTTCTTTCTCTCCCTTTCATCCCTCCCTCCCTCCTTCCCTCCCTCCCTTCTCTCTTTCCTTCCTTTCAGCTCATGGCTGTCAAGCATCCTGTGTCAAATCCTGTTCTAAAGGAGGGGCTATTCTTAGTGCCATTAGTCAGCCTCCTCACTGCCGTGAAAAGCACCTGATAGAGATAACATACAGGAAGAGAAGTTTCTCTTGGCTCACAGGTTCATGGATACCAGTCAGTCATGACAAGGAGGACATGGTAGCAGGACTAACTTTTGTCCACGACAGCAGGAGTAGGATGGCTGCAAACAGGAAATAGAAGTAGATCTTAAGTAAGACTGTTCTTTAGCTCTTAAGGCCTACCCCTTAAGGGTGCTAAAACCTTCTATGTGCTGGTCCCTCCATGTCCTAAAGGCTTTACAACCTCCCCAAAAAGCACCATCCACTGGGATACCCAGTATTCAAACACATACTCACATGATAGGGGAATTTACATTCAATCATGACACCTGGTACTGTATAGAAGATGACTAAGAACATGCTTATATACAGGTAATGCCTTCAGAAACACGTGTGCATGGTATTGCTCCCTGCAGATTATGGNGAAAAGTCTACAGAATTTGGAGTTAGGCAAACCTGAGTTCAGAGTCTGTCTCTGTCACCATCTATAGCTGTGTGGCCATAGACAAGTCATATTGCCTCTCTGATACACTTTTTCACCTATAGGGTAATTATACTATATGCCACATGCTAGAATAATATACCGTCTTAAGGGACTGCTCAGTCATAAACAAGATGCCTGGAGAATATAGCCATCGACAGACATGGTGGCCCACACAGTTAATCCCAGTGCTGGGAGGCAGAAGCAGGCAGATCTTTGTGAGTTCAAAGCCAGCCTGGTCTACATAAAAGAGTTCCAGGACAGCCATGGGCTATATAGAGACAGACCTTGTCTCAAAGGTGGGGNGAATGAACAAAACAAAAGAAAAAGAATGTAGTCATGCACGCATGTTTTAACCTCTTCCTTATAAAACAAACTGGAAAGTGCTATCTCGAAGCCTTNGTGGGACTTGCAGGACTATGTGCTGTGACCTCGCCAAGGCATCTTGAGCAGAAAATGGGAGCACCTAGACTCTTAGCAGAAACAACACTCCTGCGGACCCCAGCTCCTTTGGCTTGCAAATCCTTGCTCCTTTGGCTGGCGACTTCAAGGGGTGGAGGGCCAATTCGCCATGGCGGTTTGTCTGTGCAGCCTGCCTGACAGGCTGGGAGAGGAAGGCGTTAATGTTTTCTGACAGGCGACCTCTAATTGTGGGAGCTTTTCTTCTGGGGCTTTCTGTGAAATTCTGACTTAGGCGAGCAGAAGCGCTTGGGCATTGAGCAGGGCTTGCCCTACACCGAGCTGGGGAGCTGCGGGGGCGGGAGGGTGGTGGCTGGCTCAGGATTATTCATGAAGACTTTTCAGCTGGTTTTGTCTTTTAACTAACCTTTGAGTTTGATCAGAGGGCTGGCCGGCCTCTCTTTCGCCGAAGGCTCTGCTGGCACCTGGACAATGGAGACAGATTGCTTTTCTAGTCAAGAAAGATAGCAGGGTGGGGTGGGGGAGCTGTGTGGACTCTCTGAGGAGGGGGGCACGCTGCCTTTACTTCTGTCTGGATCTTCTGGATAGCGGAGGTTGTTGACAGAATTCTCAACCCCCCAACACTGCGNCCACCCTTCTGTCTGCTGCCTCTCCACTCTCAACAACTCTATCTCTGCCAGTGCACACAGTGGGCTGATTTTCCCATTAGAGTCTCAAGAGCCCTGGTTTTCTGCATCCATCTTCCCTTGTTCTCTCTTCCTCTCCACATCCAATGGGGCTTATTGGATGAAGCAGCTCCAATGTAGCAATGTTTGATTTTGCTGTGGAGACTTTACCCCGGAAATGGTGCCTGCGTGTGTGTGTCGGGAGGGGGGGGGTGTCAGTGAATGGAGAGTGGAGGCAGAAGGAAGAGGGTGGGGTCAATGACGAGGGCAGTTCCAGAAAGATGCAGCTGAAGTGCTTCGGTCCTGGAACCCGCAGAGCAGAAGGATCGGCCATCCTGTGGGGTCTGGAATTGGAGCTAGGTCTCCCTGCAGGGACAGGGGTGAGGGAGGTGGTCACTAAGTGCCCTTGCTTCTGGCAGGGGAGGAGCTTTTGTCTCCTGCATCCACATCCGGTGCTGGACAGCCCAGACTCAGGGCCCAAACCTCTGTGTGGCACTTAACAGAAAGTGACTCACTTAAAGAAGCGTGGGTAGGTGGCTTTCCCCCAGCTCATCCCCAAAATAGCCTTGATAGCCACCGCATCAAAGGCCGCTTTGTGAGCCGCTGGCCGCCTGCAGAGGGGCGCGCGCTGCCGGAGATTCTGGGAGCGCGTCCCACTGGGCTCTGCAACCTCCAGCCCTCATTCTCAGTGTCCTTCTTCACCCCCTCCCCCGCTCCGCTCCCCTTCCTTCCTTCTCCTTCTCTCCTTCCTTCCCTCCCATCTCTCCTCTTCCTTTCCCTCTCCCTACTGTCTCCCTTCCTCCAATTGCTTTGATCTGGGTCTCACCTCCTACCTATTCCTCCTTTTCACACCTCCCTTATGAGCAGGTTCCCAACCTGCTCTCCTTTTACCTGCCCCCACCACCACCTCCCTTGCCCACTCTCTCCGGATCAGGTAGCCAGCCCCGCAAGTCCCCAGCGCACGCAGCTGACAGCGGACGCATGCCTACAGCCAATCAACTCCCGGATGCGCTGCAGCTTGAATAAATCATTAAGCCCGACACGCGCTCAGGGCTAGCGCCGCACACTGCAACTTGCTTCCTGCCATTAACCTACACACCCTCTTTTGTAACAACCTAATCTTGCATACAAAGGATGAACGCATATAACTCGGGCCCCGCGCTAGAGCCAAGCCATTCTCACACGCAGCGAGGAAAGAACGTTAGTAAATCCATTTACTTTCCTCTTTTTGCCTCTGTAACCTAGAATTTCTGGGAGAAATCTGAAAACAGTCATTCGACCCAAGAGTGGAGAGAAGTTGAGCGGCTTCAAAGCATCAAGAAAAGGAAAATTCACGGGGTCACAGGCTTTGNTGTAGGAGAGAAGCATCCTTAGCGTTTTGTTTTATTTTGTATTAAGTTGAATAAGACACGCTTCCTAGAGTGCATTTATTGAAGATTCAANTAATGACAAAGAAGACCTAGAAATACTGATTAAATGTCATCATCACCCATCCCCTTTTAAGTAAGGATGTGGATGGTCCCATCTGCCTCAACCTTTGCTTACCTTACCTGTAAGTTCCAGCACCATTCCATGCCAGGTTCAAAAAGATCAATGGGAAAGGAGAGGGTTGAAAGACAGCTATTGGCAGCTCTGAGGCCCTTTCATTCGGTACCCATGCCTATTAAAGCTATTATTATACCCCACCGTCATGAAACATGTAACTAACTTCTTTTTCAAACTTGCAGGTAAGTCANTGCTGGTCCAAAAGATGGNGTGATTTTCCAGAGATGGTGTTGAAGAGAGTTCATGTCAACTTTAGAAAGTGTCTTCCTTAAAAACCCTGAAAAATCCTACACAGAGCAATCCATCCGTTAGATCCTGAGGCATGATGGTTAGGAAGCAGTCAGGGGCACCAGAAGATAAGAGATAACATTTGTTCCTTAAAGTGGCAAATGAGAACAGTTAACGATCAGGCAGAAAAACATATGGGTGAGGGCAAGTGAGCCCAGAGAGGCAGCACCTGGACGGCAGAGAGCAGTGACAACAGGCAGCTGCTGTCTGTCACCTTGGAGCCTGCAAGAAGAAGGATTGTTATTGAGCATCAGTAAAAGCTGTACCTGTGGCAGAAACACGTTGACAAGCTGTGGCCTTAGACCAAAGAACATCCACTTCCAGAGCAAATGAAGAAGAGAATAGGGATACCCCAACCCGTCTCTCCTCCTTCTCTGCGGCCTTCTTCTCATGCCTCTCCCTGGCCAAACGAAGCAGGAAAGCCAGAGAGCAACAGAGCCCTGGTGATGGGTTCTGTGTCAGCTTGCAGAGACACAGGGGCAGAAAAAGACAGAGAACAAACCTGACACATTGATGGAACACTGCAGACCACCCAGATTCTCTTCTCCAAACAATTGTTTTCAGGCACCAAGGGGGTTGATAATGAACAGGACAGGTGAGGTCCCCGTTCTTATGCACAGAGCTCACTACTGCACACATGGCAAATCACAACAATCATACTAAGAAGCAAAAATAGACTTTTCACATTCATGGTTAAATCCTAGGAAGAAAAGAAGGGTAGGTGACAGAAAATGATGGACAGGTAGGAAGATGGAGCAATCTGGGAACTTATCTTGGAGGAGTGATGCAAGCTGGAGTTTCTAAGAAAGTCACCTTTGACCTGCTTGGACTCTNAGAAATCATTCTGTGTGGNTTGTTAGTACAAATCCAGTGTGGACTGTGATTTAGACACATTGATTAGTCCTCATGATAACTAGATGGGAAGAAATGCACCAGAATATTTACACAGGGCCTGCAATGTCCACCTCAAGGACATTTACTAGATCCCTTTAATGTACTTGCTGTGGATACCAAGGAATCAGGTTGTTCCTTCTGGTGCTCTTATGTCCCTGCATAAGGTAGAGTAGAGATGCATGACCTGCTCCTCATGTCAGTCCTACTCTCCCTTGAAATTCTAGGTAGAAAACAGCATATATACATACATACATACATATATATATGTATATATATATACATACATATATATATAGATATATATAGATATATATATATGCTTCATTGTCTGATGGGTCTCCCTGGATAGTTCCCCATGCATAGGTTCCTACTCCCAAAGTGAAAGACTGAATTTGGGAGGTGAGGCATGTAGCCTAGTAGCTATCCCAGGCTGAGGATACAACCAGCTCC